>JACEGR010005805.1:0-68483 GCA_014170235.1 Listronotus bonariensis
AGTTAAGAAACTATGATTGGTTTATATTTTTAGTCATCGACTTCCAGAAGAATGGTGGTCTGATAATGCTACCGTGGAAGATTGGTTTGATGAAATGGTAGGTCAAGCAAACATTCTAAACAAATTTTCAAATGTTAAATTATCAGATATTAAAGGATTGAGAGTACCTTTCCTGAGAATAGGATGGAACAGACAATATCTAATGGCAAAGGAATTTGGATTCTTGTATGATAGTTCAATTGTAGCGCCTTATTCACATGTACCCTTGTGGCCTTACACTTTGGATGCAAAGATGCCTCATAAATGTAAGTATTAATAAGACTTCTCTGACGTATATATTACCTTTCTCTAGCTAACCTCCTTATATACCTACTAATCCCTTCTGAATGTACTCGTTTCAGAGCTCGTAATTTTCATTATTCCATTTTTTTTGTCCCAACCTATTAACACGGATAACTCTCCGAGACGTAGGTTTAAAACGTTTAATACATTCTAGCAGAAGGACTTAAGATGAGTTCTCCACACCATTTCTATAGCAGTCTTGTTGAGGAGGTGTAATGCTCTGTAATGGGCGATAATGACTCAAATACATCTCCCCTAAAATGTCCCCCACCGCCACTTTCGCTTCTACTACAGTCTCATACCTCGTCTTCTCAGCATATTGATATTTTTGGAACAGCACGAGAACGTTCTTTCGTGCGGGTCCCAGAAACACAGGGCTTCCAAGTTCTAGTCTTGGGTACCCTATACTCACCATTGATTGTACAATTAAAATCCCTTCCCACAAACAGTTAAGCATCTCTTAAAGCAGTTATCAAATCCATGGTATCATCTAGGCTGGTGCTGGAGTTCCTTGAAAAAGGGCAGGCCGCAACAATATAAGGTCCATGTGGATGTCAGGGCATTGCAAAATCCAAAACAACGAAAAAGCAGACTAACTGGTCAAAAAGGGGCAGCTATGACATATGTCGGGCCAGAACCAGTCCTTCAACTCCCGAAGAGTGCCGTGCTTATCCAAAACAGGGCAAGGGACCAACAAAGACTGCATATCGCCTTATTCAAGGAGCCAGGGTACTGAAGTGGGTACATTCAAAATGAGGCCTTCGCACAATAAGTCTACAAGCTGGAGCCTCAACAAACCTTTAGATGGCTCTATGAGAAAAATAAAATCCTATCAATCATTTTCATAATAGTGTTTCTTTTTTTTTTTTTTGAAGTTATGTAAATTTTGTCTAAAACATTTTTACTTTTTTAGAATTTGACTAAAACAAATATAACGAACTGTCTGATTTAATAGGTTTCAGGCAATCTTGTCCAACAAGATCATATCCAGGCCTTTGGCAAATGATAATTAACCAGTTGGAAGCACTGGAAATTAGCTGTGCTACTTTAGATTCTTGCCCTTCTGATCTTTCCGGGCAAGAAATATTTCAGATGCTGGTTAGAAACTTCAACAGACATTATTCAACTAATAGAGCACCTTTTGGTGTGCATTTGCAAGCATCGTGGTTCGAAAACAGCGAATATTTATTAGCTTTCCAGGTAAGAAATGTATCCTTATAATTCTTTGTCAACTATTTACAAATAGAGATAATTCCAAGGATAGACATTCGCTACGCGGAGAGATTCAGCTTGCAAAGGCGCGGTCTATCGAACGCCGGCTGGCTCGCGTAAAGCGTAGTTTATATAGTAAAAGAAGAATTTCGGACTTCCATTGTCTTTATTAATTTAGTCACACAACATTTCGGGCAGTACTATCTCTGTCCGTTCTCAAGTGTAAAATGTAGTTTACATTTGTAGTTTAAATACTTACAAAATGCTTATTGTGGAACGTATTCTAATTGGTTAACTTCGAATGTCATTTAAAATTGACCAATTAGAAAACTTCGAACAATTCGCAAATCGTATTTCGTAAGTCTATAAGATAAGCTTAACGCGAGCTAGCTGGCGCTACATGACGGATGGTGCGTCGCTGAGCGGAACATAGGAAATCCCATGTAAATTTTAAGGGGTTAATTATTGGCTCCCCTGTACATTTTACAGAAAAAATTTGTGATAACTTTTTGAAGACCAATATGATAAAACCTCGTGCCAAATTTTTTATAAGCAAATCCTAAATTATTTAATTAAATGTAATTGCAAAATTACCAAACAGGCACCTGTAAAATGATTGTTGTCAGTGACATAAGGAAAAGTGCCAATAAATTAGTGGCAACCTTATAACAAATTTTTTGCTAGTGGCTGCTGTCTAGTTTTACCAAAAACCAGATATTTTGTAATTTTTCAATTACATTTAATTGAATAATTCAAGATTTGCTTATTAAAATTTGTTAAAACTTGGCACGAGAGTTTGTCAGATTGGTCATTCAAAAAGTTATCCTACATTTTTTCTGTAAAATGTACAGGGGAGCCAATAATTAACCCTTAAAATTTACATGGGATTTTCTATATTAAACTCGGCGACGCACCACCCGGGTACCTATATGCGATACTATACCTAAATAAAAAAGTTATTAGATATTGCAAGGCATTACTTTTGGGATTATTTCTTAAAAACTCCTATTTTTTACCCAACTTGGCTTTAACAAAAAATATATACAAGGTGATTCAAAATCGATCACGAAACTTAAGGGGTGATTCTACTTGACAAAATAAGGGATAGAGCTTCATTATATTTTTTCTTTCAAAATGTCATCGTTTTCGAGTTACAGGCCGTCAAAGTTCAATTTTATTTTGGTTTTTCGCCATATTGCATTTATTTTTTAACCAATTCAGTTGATATTTGGCACACAAATCGAGCTTTGCAGATTCTAAAATTTTAAGACAAAAGTACTTTTTTAAATACCGCCAGAGGCATCTTTACCTGAAACTTAAAATTTATTTACATCATAACTTTTTTATTTTGACAGATATCGCAAAGCTGGGGCGCCATTTTATAGATAATCAAAAACTTAAAAAATAAGGTACTTTTGTTAAAGTCAATAAACCTCACCGTTTAGGCACAAATTGTCATCAGTTTTCATCAATTTCAATTAAATTACCTACATACATACCATACAGGGTGTCCAATATCTCAACCGACAAACTTTACGGGGCGGTTCTACAACAGAAAATAAGAAAAACTTCATATAAACATATGTCCTAAACGTCTTAGTTTTTGAACTACGGTATGTTAAACATTATTTAAAAAGTAAGACGTTTAGGACATATGTTTATATGAAGTTTTTTTCTTATTTTTTGTTGTAGAATCGTTTGGTTAAATTTGTCGGTTGAGTTACTGGACACCCTGTATGTATGTAGGTAATTTGATTGAAATTGATGAAAACTTTGATGTCTATTGGTGCTTAAACGATGAGGTTTATCGACTTTAATAAGTATCTTATTTTTAAGTTTTTGATTGTCTAAAAATTGGCGCCACCAGCTTTTCGATATCTGTCAAAATAAAAAAGTTATGATGTAAATAAATTTTAAGTTTTAAGTAAAGTGCCTTCTGGCGGTATTTAAAAAAAAGTACTTTTGTCTTAAAATTTTAGAATCTGCAAAGCTCGATTTGTGTGCCAAATATCAACTGGATTGGGTAAAAAATAAATGCAATATGGCAAAAAAACCAAAATAAAAATTGAACTTTGACGGCTTGTAACTCGAGAACGAATGACATTTTGAAAAAAATAATATGAAGCTCTACCCTTATTTTGTCAGAGTAGAATCACCCCCTTAAGTTTCGTGAACGATTATTAAATCACCCTGTATATCTTCAAATCCAATTTTTAGGATTTCTTAAACTATGTGCTTGCCAAACCTGATGTTTGGTTTGTGACGAACTCACAGGCCATCGAG
Organism: Listronotus bonariensis; assembly: GCA_014170235.1. Classification (NCBI taxonomy): domain Eukaryota; kingdom Metazoa; phylum Arthropoda; class Insecta; order Coleoptera; family Curculionidae; genus Listronotus; species Listronotus bonariensis. Next base: position 3,838 of record JACEGR010005805.1, read on the forward strand.
TGGATGCAGCGACCTACTCCATTAAAAAACTATTAAATTATCGACCGTGGAATTGCAGAAAAAAGTTAGACAGCCGCAAGACATTGCCTGTACAAAACCAAACACATGCCATCTATTTAGTCGAGCGTTAAGAGAAGAAATCTCGTTACAAACTTGTAAAGAGTGTCCGAAAAGATATCCATGGGTAAAAAATGAGTTTGGAGTCGAATAATTTAGGAGAATTTATTTATTTAGGGATTTATATAGTACAAAAAGAGGTATTTAGATGTTATAGTGAATAAGGTTTTGAATCTTAGGAGTGATTGTTTTCTTCTTGTAAATTTTAAACTATACTGAATGCGTTTTAAAGTAATGTGGCATTAAACAAAAAACTAGTAAGCGATATTTCTACTGGGGTTAACCACGTGTAAATTTGGTATAAAAATGTAATTTAAAAAGCTAAAGATATAAACCTAAATGATTCCTTATAGATTATATTCACAAAAATACATTAAAAGTGATACCTGAATGGCTGGCATATACAGTGTGGACTTATTATTTATAAATAGTCCCCCCTGCTAACTTTTGTACCCTTAACTTTTAATTTATTAAATTTGGGTATGACTAATGCGAAGATATAAACTACTTTTTGACGTAAAAATTATAGTTGCAACAATCAAGAATCGTAGGAAAAAATAAATGGAAAGGGGGCTTGTGGCACATCATTTTAAAGATCCTGCTGAGCACTTTACAACCCTAAAAATATAAAGTCAATACCTTTACCTAGTACAAAATGGCGGTTCTTTAAAAATTACCTAAATACCTGATTCGATGAATGGCCATATTATCGAAACTAATAGAGTTAGATATACTCCTGTATATTATATCACCATTAAAAGAACTTTGAAAGAGGTTTAAGAAAATACAACATAAAGTACATCTAGCTTTACTAATTTCGGAAATAAGGCCATCCAAATCAGGTAATTTATAATGTGTACCGCCATTTTGTAGTGGGTGAAAATATTGACTTTATATTCTAGGGTTATAAAGTCCTCGTCAGGAGCTTTGAAATAATATGCCACAAGACCCCCTTTCCATTTATTTTTTCCTAAATGGCGCCCATCCGCCATCTTAATTGTTGCACCTTTCATTTTACGTCAAAAGTAGTTTATATTCTTCCATTGGCCATATCCAAATTTTATAAGGAAAATTAAGGGTACAAAAGTAAGCTGGGTGGGGACTACATTTATTTAATTTGAAAAAGAATAAAACATTATTTCCCAGAAGTGTTTAATCTATTTTAAAAAACGGAAATGGTCTGGCACACACTGATCTTTCAATAATACGCCACTGAATGCAATGCATAATAAAGTAAAACCATCACCTTCTAAATGTTAGAATTATACGAATGGTTCAGTAAAATTCAAAACATCTAGAAAATGGTTAGTAAAACAATAGTTTAGAATTTGCAAAAAGAGTATAAATGCTCTTAGGATTGTGTTGTATTTATTTTTTGTTTTTTACTAATTAATTTATTGTATTGTTAATCTAGCAATTTTTTAATAAAGACTAAAAATGTGTGTTCTGTTTTTAAGTCATTGTATGCCAAAAACGACGTTTCGTTTATGCGATACAATCATTAGGTTTTCTATTCGTGTCTAGTCCATTTAATTCGCATCACCTTTTTATGTTTTTACTTAAGTACTGAAAAACAGTTTTTTTAAAAGTATATACTTCAGCATCAAAGTGTCACAATACTCTAGACTAGATGAATATTGGTATAAATAAAATGACTTTTCTGAATTTATTTATAGCTGCTAAACAAAATATAATGTAAAGTATAACATTTCTGTTGTTTTCTAGGTATAAATGTTAGTCTTCATATATATATATATATATATATATATATATATATATATATATATATATATATATATATACATATATGCATATATATATAACATAAGGATCCTTAGATTGAGCCGCGCTGCTAACCTCGTTCAAGCTTGGAGATAAACACAGCCTTAGGATGTAATTTTATTTTTTGCTGATCTGTCAGTTTGACGATTTAATAACCCCTAACACTAACTAAATAATACACCAATTTCCCAGTCACTTTTAATTTCTACTAGGTAATACAAATTTACTCTGTAGTAAAAGAAGTCAGCCTAAAAATGCGCATGACTGACAAAACCTTGTCTCGGCTAAACTTCGTTTTATAAACATACATCTTCATCAGGAGATAAGGTCAAAGTTTAAACAATAAACCATATATCGTCAGTGTAATTCGCAAAGTGCTAAGCTCTATATAATCCAAATTATCAGAAAACTACTCAACTCCTTTAAATGTCAAAATTTCATAAAATTAACTTAAACAATTACTTTTTAATAACTTTTTTCATAATAAATAATGTTTTTTACTATATGGTACCACACATCACTGTAAAATTTTACTTAAAAATATGATCCTGTAAATTTTTTAAAAATGGAGTGACGCATTTTGCGAATTACACTGACGATAAGGTAGTGTTGAATGTCTGAAGCTAACATCTATGGTACTAAATATACCCTATGTATGGACTTATTTTGGGCTTGTAAGTTATAAAAAGTAAATAAATCACGATAATAAGTTAAATTAGCGTGAGTTTGAATCAATTACCATAATAATTGCACAGTTTCCTTCATCAACCTAATCTAATCCGACAAAGGATAAAGAAAACAAGTTTAATTATTTTTCCATCATAAATTTATTAATGAAACCCTTTAAAATGATCTTTACTATTAACAGGCGGTAAATATTATTACAAGTAAACTAAATCTACGGTATTCTATTTTGGAAATAATTCTATAAAACGGATTCAATCAGAACGAGCCAATACGAAAAATCATTATAAAATAAAGGCAAGTTGTAAGATATACATTTTAGTTTGGTGTACTATATATCATGAGCACTTCAATAAAAGAAAGATACTCATACTGTTAACAGTTAAATTTCCATTCCAAATTTGTACAGTTTAAACTTTTCTGTTGTAAAAATAGGGTTTACCAACTTACTGAAATTTGCAAACAGCTTATTTAATTATCGCCAAAATTTCTTAAGTATCATTTTTGCAACTCGATATATTTTTGTCTTGTCGGAAAAAGTTATTTTTTTATTTATCTTGATTTTAACATAACTTATGTCTAAGGTATCCCATTTCTTGTACCTTCTATCATTAACTGCTTATTAAAGAAGAGCATCTTTTTACTAAAACTTTATTTTGTAAGTTTCAAGTTACTTTTCCTTTAACATATTAATATAGTTCGTTCTGACAAATCCAGTAGAGTCTAACAAAGCATAAGATAAATTATAAAACACAAAATAATAATGTACGTAAAGAGTTAAATGTAAAATATGGTTACTATAAATGTCATGTGAATAAAATAAACAAGAATATTTAAAAAATGTTAGAGAAAAAGTTGTCATTATGTCATTAATTTAAGAAAAAAATATCAGAACAAAACCAAAGTATACCACTGTAAACAATTCATAACGTTTTCGACTCATATGCTGCGATTTCTTAAATAAGATCGATTAGATAGTGAAACCAATGGACACTGCTTAGTCAGTATACTTTGGTCTATCTGTACCAGTTTCCGAAAAAAATCTTTGGTAAAACTAATAATATTAATAATAATAAAGACTTTATACAGTCAGTCCAAAAAAATATGCAAACAATCAAATAATGTTTGTAATAAAAAAATGTGTTGTTCCTTGAAAACTGTGTTTGATAGTGTTAAATTTTTAATTTTATTAAATTAGGTTATTATGTATTAAAATTATTTAAAAATAAAACCTAAAGTGCTAATTCAATTAAAAATTGATATCTTGAAAATATTTTAAATATTTCTATACACTTTTAAAGATAAATTTAAATTATCTATACTTTGTTATAAACAAGGTACTTCTTTATTATTGCAAATCATGTACTTAACGTGTACAAACTGGGCCAAGTTAAGCTTGTACACAGCTTTTTCATTTTTGAGGAGCTTATAGGTAGATTTGTTTTCTCTAGGTTTGCAAATTTTGGTCAAATGGATTTAAACAGGACTGGACTTACGGGATTTTTTTTCAAAATGATGCATTAAACTTTGTTGCAAAAAATATCTACAATTAGGCTAATACGTTTGTTTTTAATTAATTTACTGGTAAGTTTGGTCAGCATTCAACTTAGTAACCATGGTAACACATTTTTGATTTTCAAAGGACACTAAAAGGGTTCTTTTTTAAAATCGAGAAAAATGCATGCTTTATGGGGAGCATTAATTATCAAAAATAAATAAAATTCCTTAATCTTCAAATTGTTGACAGATTCCTTTTACTAAATCATTTCCCATAGTTTGTCTACAAGAAAAACGTACTAGCTTAATTGTAGCTAAATCAGATTTCTTTTGCAACTCGGTTAAATCCAGTATTTTGGAAAAAGTCCCGTAAGTCCAGTCCTGTCTAAATCTATTTGACCAAAATTGGCTAACCTAGAGAAAACATATCTACCTATTAGCCTTATACAAATAAAAAGATAGACACAACAGATTAAAAGGTATTATTAGTTAAAAAGTGTGCAAGTTTAATTTGGCCCACCCTGTAAACTTATGTATCTTAAACCTGTTTTTCTTGTATATTTTATGTTACATTGGTTTATTTTTCGAAAAGCAATGCATTATTTCTTGGACTTACTGTATGTCCGGTATATTAAACTAACAAAATGACAAATTTCAACATTATTATTAAAAAATATGCATATGTATTTTGCAAAGGGTCCACTACAGTTTGTTTGCCATTTGTTAGTTTGATATAAGTCATGTTGGAAAAGGTACAAGCATAAATAAAAAGAAATTTTATGCAATGTAAAGTAAAGGAATTTCCAATTATATGCTCATATGACCTAAAATGTATATAACATTTATTAAATTTTTATATTTTTTGACACCATTAAACTAACATGTCAATAATTAATAAATTTAAAAATATAGGAAAATACTATTTAACATTGTTCTACGTTTTTACGACGATATAACAATATAGATTTTATGTCCTCAAAATAGTACATCTCTACTCTATGATCTTTTTACAATAATATGGACCTTTGCCAACCCTGATGGTGAAAAACTAATTAAAACATACCTAAATTGTGCACCTAACTTTTTGTACACTTTCGTTTTTTGTTTATTTTTCTAAAGGCCCCAGAAATAGAGAAAACACTTTTTTTTGTTCACATATACATACAAAAATCACATACTGCTAAGATTCTACGTATATTTTTATAGAGGAAAGAAAATGTATTTTCATATATTAGTAAGAGCATTACAACTGCCTACTATGCAACTCTAACTTTTACTACTGGAATCTAAAAGTTATAAAATTCCACATAAAGCCTAGTATATGAATTTCTTATGTATATGTACAGCCACAATACACTCTAGACAGTGTTTTGTAGTGACTAATTGTACGAAAACGAAAAAGTGAAATGGGAAGTTCATACTCCCCGCCAAAGTAAGGGAAACATAGTGTGCGTATGGTACAATATACAAAAAAGAAACGGGTATACGTACATACAACTGAATGTCAACCCAACCCTCATAGGTTAAGGGAAAACAGGGCCACTATGTCACCCTACTTGGGCGGTTCGAGAAGTAACTCTCACGAAATTTTATTCCGCCACCAAGAGAACATAACCAAAGGTGACTCAAAATCCGTAAATGTAAACACAGGCGAAAACAATGTGAAATAGATGAAGAAAAAGGAAAAGGGACCGAACGCTTCACGAAAACGCTGCATATTAGAGTCTCGTCTTTTGAACACGCACAGAAAAAATCTTTGGAAGCAAATTTAAGTTTTCTTTGCGCAAACTCTTTAAAAAGGATTGATAAAAACTCAAAACGGACTTATCCGACACAAAACTGGACCCTAATTTTGCAATGTCAGCGTAAATGCTCGATATGGATCTGTTAAGCCGTTTGAAACGACGGGAATGATTAGCGATGTGGGATAGACAAGGATTGGAGGAGGGGGAGTGATAAGGACTGGGGAGAGCTACGCCAGGGCGTAACTGTTCCCGACACCCTCAGCTAGGGAATTTAGTGTAGAACGCGTAGATTAGATCGTAGTGTTTGAAGCTGATTTGTTGCACGTCACGGCGATTCCATCGGTTTCCTATTTGGTTAAGACAAAGAAGCTCTTTGGAAGTATCCTGGGTAGGAGAAAGCTGAAATAAAAACAGGTTTGGTAAAATAATTGTTAAATCATTAATTAGGAGTAAAATTAAAAATAAAAATGCACATAAAAGTACTGTTATGATCTTTATGTCAATTTTTACATCCCAGAATAACGTTAGCCGTTTTTTAATAATACGAGTACTACTTTCTTGGAGTTCTATTTTCTTTTATTTTACTAGTACACGATGTTTCGGATGGTGTCTATCTCCAACCATTTTCAAGTGATAACTGTTATCACTTGAAAACGGCGAAAACATTTCTTTTTTTTTTATAAATAATCGATTTTACTATTTATATGCGTACAATTCCCAAAATACCATTTTTATAATTGTAAATCGCCCTGTACATTATAAGGTGATTCTTTTTAACGCTTTTATTCTAACAATATATGTTTTTTTTTCACTTAATTGAATAAATAGTTTTTTTGTAACATTAACCTTAATTTTCTCAAGAAACCAAAACCAATACAATTTATTATACACTTTTGACTACTTTTTTAGGCCTTTTAATTAGGTAGTCTTAAAAAACTTTTTCTAATTTTTTTTCAAAGTAATATATTTGCGATTTTGAACCATCTTGTATATCCTACGGCGAATTTTATTATAGCTTTTAACATTTCAGACGAAGCAACAATTTTTATAAAGAATAACTTTTCTCGAAATATTAAAAATAACTTTTTTAACGGTATAGTTAAGGTCATCCGTGGACACACTGTATATAAAGCTTTACCAATATTTATCCAGTAAAATTACAATTTTCAGTTTAAAGATCAATTTTTAAGTCGCCCAGTAAAAAGTAGTAGAGAAAAGTAATGTAACTTACTTGGTTAGTAAAGACAGTGATTGTAAACTTTCCTGGCAAGAAAGTATCAAGAACCTTTCCAATAATTTCTTTGTAGCTGCTAGCTGGAACATTAGTCTCAAAACTAACATACGAAAATTCTGATTCAGGAGTTATATGAATTGTCATGTAACAGCCCTAAAAGTAAAAAATAATAAATTTGGTTAGATATTAGAAAAATACATATAATCATTTCTAAAAAAAAACAAATATAATCAATTTTACTTTAAGAGGACATCAATAAATCAATATTTGTATTTATCTCAAACCCTATGACTTTGTCTTCTAAATTTGAGGAAGATAAATTTAATAAAAGCATAAGTAGTTTAAGAAAATCCTGACAACTAAAAAAAGAGAATATTTCGAATATTAAAAAAAAAATAGAACATAGTTTCAGAGGTTTCTTTTTTAAAGAACTTATACATGTTTAACCAATTCTAAAAGTTCATAAGCAATGCGTGGAAAAGAGACGCGTGTGGAACACTACCACGTAGAGATTAGACAAAGAATGCCGACATGTGAACACGGTGACGCATGGGTGTCGTTTTGTTGTTGCTGTCCTTGCCTATGAAGCTTCTGAAGTAGTAGTCCCTAATGGATCAATAATTAATTGGACTTCATAATAAGAACACTTTTAAAACTTTTTAGGGGCTTCCTTTTGGCGAGTGTACCACGAATATTCATACCGCCATATATGGAAGCGGCGTTCTAACCCAGCCAGTCAATATCAAATGTTTTTTAAAAATTTTGCTAAAATCGTAAGAATTTCATTTACGTAACTTTACGCCCACCAGACACCAGAAACATTTGATGTTGACAGGTTGGGTTAAAGCGCTTCTTCTATATATGGTGGTATAAATATTAGTGGAAGAATCATCAAACGAAACCCCTAAAAAGTGTTTAAAGTGTTCTTATCATAAAGTTAATTTTATTACTGTCCCAGGAACTATAGCTATATGTGTATACTTTTTTTTGCAAATATTTAAACATTTTTACAGCAAAACAAAATGACGACTATAACTTTGTATTTTTTCTAGACATGTTTGTTGGTGTGTCATGATTTTCTATTACTATGTAAAGTAATTTGATTCTAATTTTTTAACTTTTAACTTTCTATACTCTTTCTTACTTACATCTATTATTTCATACGAGTTCTAGAAAGCATGAAAGATAAAACATATATTAAAAGTTACAACTTGTTCTTACAATTGACGTTAAATTCTAAAATGTTCTGAATTTCATATAACCATCCTTAGTACATGAAATACATTGTATTTCGAAATATACTTACATTTTTAGTTACCCCATTCATAGAATAACCACACGGTTCAAACAAAAAGTCATCGATGGTCATATTTGGAATAATTTTGTCAATTCCAGCTTTCTGAAATTAAAAAAAAAAAAAACACTTTTTAGACTTAATTTTTCCTAAGGTACACTTAAATTAAACAACAAAAAATAAAAGAAAAAAAGAATAAAGCTTTTTACCTTTGTTGCCTCTGTTGCATTCAAACACTCTTCCTTAGTAAAAATGGCCATAATTTCGGGATCCAAGTCCGTCATAAGAATCTCAAGAGTTTGATCGGGCTCTGTCAATGAGAGAACTGGCCTTCTATTTCTTTGTGGTAACGGATTCAATGTATAAAGATACCAACAGTCTCTATTGACTGCCCCCAGACAATATGCTGCACCATCTGGAAAGAGGGTGTCCAAAAGAGCCACCTAGGATTATAAAGAAATAACATTAGTCTTTATTTCCAGCATAGAATAAATGTTTAGTTCTGATCACCGTACAAATAATTCATAGTAAAGTCACTCCGCTATCAACGCGAATACGCCCAAGAATATCTGACAATGGTTGTCCCTTGCATCTCGCTTCTACTGCAGACAGAAGGGATTTATTTAAGCTACACACCCTAAATTTGAATTAGATGTCGGCAGCACATTGATGTGAACAATTGCATGTGTTGCGGGACTGTCAAAGTACTATGAGTTATTTGTACGTGGTTCTGATCATTGCTTATAAGTGCCTTCCAATTAAAATGAACTATCCCGTGGAATTTCGTTATTTCTATACCTATAAAAATCCTAAAACACGTACATTATAATTTAGAGTGGACACATTGGTGTGTCAAAATTTACTGGTTCACAATTATCTCCTCCCCCACCAACACAAACGTCAAAAAGTTCATACGAGATAGAAGGTCGAGTTATTGAGGTATACCAGTTTTAAAAGGTATTAGATTCTCTCCTTGATAATATAAAATTTAAATTAAATATTTCCCTAAATCTTTGGTAAATCTTCTAACGTAGTTCATTGAGGGTTATGTTATTTTACATTTCCGACATCTCCATAAAAGAAATCAGGTCCGGAGGCCGCGATGGCCATTTTGTTGGCCCCTCTCAAGCATCAGATAACGGAATTAGACAGGGTGGCTCGTTTCTTAATATTTTTTAAATAATTACTTTTTGGTAACTAACCTCTTGATCAAAATGTTGATGTGGAGTAACTTGCAAGTCAGGTCTCTTGTAGTTCTTTCTCGAGTAGAACAGATCCTCAACTTCAGTAAATCCGGCGTATTGCTCGGCTAACAGAAGTAAAGGTTGTAGGCATAGAAGTGGTGTTGTAGTTCCACAGGTCTTTAAAATAAATCGGCGTTTCGAGACAAACATGGAACTTTCACTGAAATAAAAAGAAAGTGCGGTTTAGCAACTAAAGAGTAAAAATTGTACAGCGTACTTAAACATAAAGAGGATATGGATGTTCGTAGGTAACCAGAGTTATTTTGTACACATACAGTCAAATTAAAATGTTAATGTAAGTAAAGCAACAACAAAGCGGATCAGCAAAGTTGCTGATGGGCTACTATGTTTACATGCCGTAATTATTTGTCTAATCTCTACTTGTTAGTGTTCAACACACGTTAGACAGTCTCTTTTTAACACATTGGCCATAAACCTTTTGTTTTGGCTGAACGTGTATATACTGGACCTAAACCCGACTTTAGACGGTTTGAGATCGAAGACGCGAGGAATGGTATATAACAGGAAACAACTGGCAGGGTAAACTCACAATATTTTGTTTTTTAAAGGTATTTTCCAAAATATTTTTATTTAGTTAAAAATGTTGCAATTGAATAATAATGAAAAAATGTTGTATAAACGGTTTTTTAATACCATAAATGTATTTCTCCAACACTGGTGGTAAAACTAATCTTTTTTATAACATGACTGAAAAGGTTATAATAGGTGACGTCAAATATATGGCTGTTATGTCATAAACCCCTTTATATAAATTAACTCTGATCGGTAACCATGTTTCGGATGTGTATCTAGCGAAATGGAACAACTACTTTGGCAAGTAGTTCGAATGCATGGAAAAAGTGAATAAATCATAAAGGAGAATATTTTAAAAAACAATGAAGTCAATTTCAATGACAATCTTAAAGTAACAATTTTTAATTATTAACATGAACTTGGATAAGTTAATTATTTTTTTAAACATTTGTGTCTATTTATCTTTGTGACATCCCACGAAGGCTTAGCCCTTAATACCAGAGTACCGTGAGTGTTAGGTTATTAGATGTTTCCCCCGTTTTGTAAACGTTGTGCAAGCACTGAAACATGCATTTTTTGCATTTTACAAAACCTTTTGGACAACGCGGTAGTGCCACTACGTACGTTACCTCTTAAATAACTACTACCTGGCCAAGGATCGAACCGGCGAATTCTGGTTCGGGACGCACTGTATACCTAAGAAAACTAAGCATAACTATAAAGTTTTAAAAACTTCTTCCCATATGGTTCAGGAATAAAAGAGAATAAAAGAAAGATTTTTAAAAAAGAGCTTTGTGAGATATGACGCCTTTAATATTAATTTTTCAATAGTAAGCAATGGAAGGTTCCGAGTTTTATTTGGGTCCCACATCGACAATATTAATTTCATTTGGCTGATATTTAAAGTATAACGATGTATCATTAGATTGGGCTAATAATCTCAATTTTGATAAAAATTGACATTCCTAGTTTCTTGTACCCTTCATATCGTCGCTGTTATTACGAAAGGGCCTATCTCGATTTTTACAACTTTTCAAGAGAGCGATTCAAAAAAAAACTGGAGTCATTGTTTGGACCATACCGCTGACACTTGCATCTTACTTTAATTCATTTGTGGTATAATATTAGGATATGCAAATTTGAGATAACATAAATAAGGTCTGCCCTTGTTTAAGAATGGGTATAATAATATAATAACTCATTTTCGCCAAATATGAAGATAGGCCCATTCGTAATAACAACGACGATATGACCTGCGATAATTTTAACCTGACATTTACTTTTAAGGATATGACGCAACAGATGTAAAAGTTGCTGATGCTTCCGATTTAATTAAATCTAAACCAATATAATCAAAAGTACGTACAGTTAAAAAAAAAAGATACGACAAAAATACTTTTAATACAGTCTCCATTGTTATCTTCAGAATAAACTTTTCGAAATCATATAAAAATTAAAGCTATTAACAATAAAAATAAAAATCTTACATACAAAATAAAATGGACGGCTTTAATTAACTTATTCCTCACAATAAAAAAAATACATATCTAAAATATTAATTTCTTTTTTTAGTTTTGTGGAAACTGCTGGAAACATTACCAACAAATGAATATTTTTCAGAAAAACAATTGTAATCTGGATAGGTTCCAATATCAATATTTTGGCTCGGTTTTCTTAAAAACATTTCTTTATCTGATTTAAGGTACGCGCACATACGTTGGCATCGGACGAAAGGTACGGATCAGATTGCACAATCTTAAATTCGATTTTTGAAACAAATTCAGTGATGGAAAAATCATGGCTAACTTGATTCTTTTGGAAATACAGAGTGTTTTTTAAATTTTGTCCATTATGGCCAGGGACTTATACCTTGTTTGTTATTAGAGATAGGTAGATAGCTCTACCTAGATTAGGAATACAGGGCCCGGAGGCGTCTCAGTGGGCACCACAGCCAATATTTTTATTAAAAAAAAAGACGCCAATGACCTTTTGGTCTCCTGTTTTTTCTTTTGTGTCTCGCTTTCTTTTAGAGAAAAAAGATTAAAGCCACTTTAAGTCATTTTAAAAAGTACCCATAAACAGCACTAAATAAAATCTAAAATTAAAAAATAAACAATTTGGACCTTGGTAAATAAAAAGAATGACGATTTTCGACAAAATAAGTTTATTGTCCTTATGTCAACCAAATTTTATTTAAATCGTTTACCTTAAGATATACAAAAATACCGATTTATTTTTTAAACTTTAACGCCCTGCATCTCAGAAATAAAGCAAGTCCGGAGATATATTTATAGAAACTTTTTTTCATAAAAGAAATCACCTCCCTAACTTCCGTACCGTAGTTAGGAATCAACCTGTATTAATTTAAAGTGTGAACAAAGTGTCGAAGTGTTAAAAAAATTTACATGTTTTATGTGGTGTACTGAAATGGAGTAAGTACTTCATGTTAATCATTGTCACGAAAAAAAAAACACTTTACCTGTCAAGTGTGTTCAGGATAAAAGGAGTTTGGTGACGTTTGTTAAAATATTTTAGCCCAGATTTCGGTTACAACAGTAAATTATTTATTAAATAAACATAACGGCAATTTAAAAATAAATTGCTCCAACGATGCGATAAAAATACATTTTTTTAAACTAACAAGGAACAAGTTATCTCAAAACGATTAAAACACTATCACAAGTATGAATTGTAAGCAAATTTTAGTGCTTGCAGTTGGTATTGCGGAAGTTATTTATTTATAGACCATAAATAATTTTAGAATGATTAAACTGCTAGTAGGGGAGCCCACGATGCTAAATGGGGATTAACTCGAGCGTCATAGAGACCTATTGGGTTGCAAAGCTTAGATAATAAGAAGAAAAGAATGTTATATAATGTATACCTTTTCATACTATTATTATTTTGGCTTGTGGAAATCGTTTGGGTTGTACCTATCGGATTATATATTTTTCGATATCCCTGAATTATTTTATTCAAAGTAAAAAAATAGCCAAGCTCGAAAATGTTAATCTGACGTTTTTCTTTGTAGCCCTCTGTTTCCTTTACGTCACTCTCAAATTGTCAGATTAGTAGAATATACACTGTTTGCCATGTAATTAACTTACCCTACCCTATCTTAATCTGACGCGCTCGACTATTTCTGATGGATATATTTTTGTTTTTATAATCGGCTCTGTATACGGGGCTCATGTTTGCTGGAGCTACTTAACCTCGCACAAGGTATCCTCCGGTATATTAATCTGCCGCGCTGTATTAAATTCCGAAATCCCTCTTGCACTCCCCTACCATGCTACACGCTTGCTGTTGAAATCCAAAAGTAAATTTTAAAAACATGGAGTGGATTTTTAAACACAACAAAATAAAAACAACAATAGTAAAAATAAAGCAAGAACCATGGCCACCTAGATGCAATCTTTAAAATGGCTCTAAATTTTAAACTAAGCTGACATTCAGAGTTTTTTTTTCTGTTTTGGATAATAAAAGTCTAGTTTCCCAACAAAAAAGACAGAATTTTCTGAATTTCAAAAATTAAATTACGTTACACCGCCAATTTAGCATCTCGTCACAGGTATACATTTGTGCAGTTTCCGAATTTATTCTATTTATAATCTTATAGGTATAGATAAAACACATGTATTTATGTGACGCGATTTGAAGGACTGCGTTCCAAAATTTCCCAAACTAAAATGGAGTTCTGGTTAGTTCTCGTTAAATCTAATTTCAGCTTCACGTGTTGCTTTCTGTCTCTTTTATTAAACAAAACAATGTTTTTTGGCAACATTTTTTCTTAATTTAAACGCCATTGCTTTTAGTAAGATATTAAGCAACCATTCAAAGATTAGATTATATAAAACATTCTGTATTATAAATATTAAATGGATATTTCTTAGGAAATAAAACAAGTTTCTTTACGAGGCTGCTTTAAATGTTTCCCTTATTTGGTCAAGTAGAATCACCCCTTAAGTTTCGTGATCGATTTTGAGTCACCCTGTATCATGTATACATTTTCATCCGTGGGGGAAGTGGCCATAGACTTTTAAATATGTCAAAAAATACTATTACTATTTCGGCTTGTGGAAATCGTTCGGGTTGTATCGGATTATATATTTTTCGTTATACCTAAATTATTTTCTTTAAAATAAAAAAATAGCCACGCTCGAAAATGTTAATCTGACGTTTGTCTTTGTAGCTCCCTGTTTTCCTTTACGTCATTCTCAAATTGTCAGATTAGTGGAATATACACTGTTTGGCATGTAATTAACTTACCCTATCTTAATCTGACGCGCTCGACAATTTCTGATGGATATATTTTTGTTATTTATGATACGGGGCTCATATTAGGTGGAGGTACTTAACCGGGTACAAGGTATCCTCCGGTATATTAATCTGCCGCGCTGTGGTAAATCCCGAAATCCCCTCTTGGGCTCCCCTACTATTCAAAAACTATATAACTAACCAAATAAACAGATATTTTTGCTATTTTTGTTTATTTTGTATGATAAAAAATAAAAAAGTTAAAGGGGTGCAAATTTATAACTTTACGGCCGGTATGTAATGCTGACATTTTCAACTTTGTTAAGAGTTTAAAAGTCAAAAAAACGTAATTTTGACTTTTACTTTTGGGCCATAGAAAAAAACTTTACTTTCAGACAACATGAAACAAATAACAAAAATAAAAAATAAATAATTATTTTTAGTAAGTAAAAGAAATAAGAAGTCGCGTGTTTTGTCGGAAATTGTCATTTTTCTAATTTACTAAGGTCCAAATTGTTTTTTTTTCAATTTTGGATTTTATTTTATGCTATCTATGAATACCTTTCGGAATAACTTAATATAGCTTTGGTTTTTATTTTCCCGAAAATAAAGCAAGATACGAAAAATACAGGAGACTAAGAAGTTTCATTTTTAATTATTGCTTAGTCGGAAAAAAACTTTATAATCTAGGCAAAGCTTTAGAAGCGCTTTATTACAATAAATAAGTGTAACAAATTTTACCTAAATCGACTGGGGAGTTTTTAAGATATTTAAAAAAATCACGACTTTTTAAAAACTGTATCTTAGAAAATAAAACAAGTCCGAACAATTTTTTTTTCATAAAAATACATAAGAACCAACCTGTAGATCACTCCCCAAATACGTTTCTCCTCGGTATGTAATGTACTATTTTCTTTCATTTAAATAAAAGTGTTATTGTTAATATATTTAAAAAGTGTTTTTTAGGCCTTTAAAACCCATTAACTGTTGAGGTAAAGTCAGTAGTTGCTGAAGAAAATCTGTATGACACAAAGTAATTTTTTTTGTGTTACCAACATAAAAATCTCATTTGACATAAAAGTTTACTTACTTACCTCATTTTTATTACTGCATTTGCATTCCTGTATACAAAAGCGCTAAAAATATTGGCAAGAATTTTATTTAAATATATTTTCTGAGTAGAGCAAAATACGTAATCAAAATATTTTGGCAATTCTATTAAATAAGCAGCCGTGGGTGAACGTACCTTTGGCACGTTTTCAAAATCGCTACTTTTAATCAATTTCGTCTGTATTTTTATTTTGAATAGACCGCATTATATTATTAGAAATATAAACAAAGATCCAGCTGATTTTTATTTTGTCTAATGTACACATATGACATACACATTGTGTATCGTTTCGTAATACCAAAAATTTTCCTAAAATAAAAACAAGTACATTCATATTTTTTCAAGGTTGAAAAAATATTGCTTTAAGTATATTTTCTGTAATAGTTTTATTAATTGTTTCTCATAAAATGTTTTCTTTGACGTCTTGCTCTTTAGTCCAAGGGAAAAACCTGATAGCTAAAAATCCCGTTAGAGCAAACTTTTCTTAAATGCATCATATATGTAAGAAAAAATATTCCGGACCAAAATAGTTCGTTAGGGGTGGTGGTTTTTAAGTGATAAGTTATCACTTGAAATCGGTTGGAGATAGTTACCATCCGAAACGTCGTGTAACAGTTAAAAATAAAGGCAATGAAAGCCCACGAAAGTGTAAAAAATTATTCAGAACACTGTTCGTTGGTGTAATTCGCAAAGTGCTTAACTCCATATAATCCAGATCAGCCTCATTTTATCAGATGTCAAAATTTAATAAATTTACTTTAATAATTAATTTTTATTATATTTTTTCTTATATTAAATTATTTTTTTACTATTTGCTACCACACCGGCACTGTAAAATTTCGTTTAAAAAAATGCTACCCTAAAATTTCTAAAAATGAAGTTATGCACTTTGCGAATTAACACTGACTTATTTCGTTTAAAATGAATCAAAATTGTAAACTAATATTTACTAATTATTAGAAGCTATTTGTTATTAAATATTAAATAAATAACCAGCTATATGTTTAGGACATTTTTTCTAGACTGAATTCATAGACATACAATAATTGTTTACCAACTAAAATGTTAGCCTCGTTTTTCAATTATGCTGATGAAATTAATTAAATATTACATACACGGCGGAGCAAAAAGTTGGACCCATACCAACATGAAATGTATTTTATCTCTAAGTGAATTACAAATAAATTAATTTGTATAAGAGGTCAAGGTCTAGGAAAAAAATGGTAATAAGATATTTTAGATTTTTTTGATAAAATGGCAATTTAATACTAACCAGGTTTTTTTAACCATTATGAGATGGTATAAAGCATGGGTTCATAAGCAAGGGCCATCAGACTCGTCGGGCGCAATGATGCATCAAGATTTTGGTCAAGATCGACTACTTTTGTTTTTTACTGGGCATACACACGGTTAGTCAAGCCTTCGAGTTTACCCGAACTGAAAAGGAGCTCGTAAGTAGAAAGTGCTATCGTGTGTATAGTAACTTATTGACTTGTGACCTGAAGATAAGCTCAAAGGGTTGCCCCACCCTGTGTTTACCTATTTAGAGATTGCTTCAGTTCAGTTTCAAAAACACCAAAAATGTACTACACATGATTCACCGGAGGGAGATCGGGCAATTTAGAGTATTACAGTTACTCTAAGCACAAGTCTTTTGGTGTTGTATTATTTAAAAATGAGGGCTTCAGTTGCCATAAGATGTGGAAGAACATCTAATTTAACTACTTTCTAAGAGTACTGAACGACTATCATGACCTCTAAGGACTAAAGATGTTCTGTTACCATATCGAATTTCAAATTATGGATTGCAAACAAAAGAGATCAGTACTGAAGGTTACCTGGATCCATTCATGTCCACACAGAAGTATGTTTTCTAAGGCATTGGAGTAAATTGTGTCGATGCTCAGAAGTTAAAAAGACAATGACTTTATAAAGTTGTGCAAGATTTATTATTTTGATGACAGAAAAGTGCTCAAACTAAGAGAAGTGAAAGGATTTTGACATCTGTTTAAAAAATTTTGATTTAAACAAAAGCATTTTAAACATGAACAAAAACAGTAAAAAATCTGGGCGTAGAGACATGAAAAAATTAATTTAAGTTTAGACTTAAACAAACAACTAACGGACCACTTCGTAGTCTTTTAAAATAAGCATTTGTTAAGAGATCATGAAATCACTTCATCAGTTGGAAGTGATGAAGTGATACAACTAAAAGTAATAATTTTTCAAAAAATATTGCCATAAATATGTACGTCCTTTTCCTCCATCCACCAAAATAAACACATTCAGAAAGCTGGGTATTGGTATCTAAAAGAAATACTAAGTTTACTCTATATGGCATTTTGATTTTCATATGCGTCTCATTTTCAAATCCTTCTTTTAGAATCTATTTATACGTGACCTGAGAGAAACGGCCTTGTCCTTGCATAAGAGAAAATCAATAGCAAAACAAAGACGTAGATTACACCGACAGACAAAATCCTTCCCTCCAACTGTGTCACGGAGCAAATTTTCTGGAAGGAAATTTTTAAATCAAAAGAATACACAAAGTTTCTTTAAAAGATACTTTTAAAAAATTACGAAATAATATTTAATATTCAATATTTTAACGTCAAAATGACATCTTATTACGCATTTTTCCGCACATGTGCATACATGGGAAAGAAAGAACGAAGTAAATTTGAAATTTTTACACTCATTAATAATATAATCTGGTAAACCAAAGAATATTAGGTACAACTAAATTTAAGCCTTCCAGCAGGAAGCTTACATTTGCTTTCCATGCGCACCTTTTACTTATCTACATACGTGAAAATAATAGTTATCTCTTACATTAAGTATTAATTAATTAATAAAACCTAATCTAAGAGTTTTAAGTGTAAATTAATAACAAAATAAATAAATAAATTATTAAAATAGGAATATATTGCATTCTTACATAACTAACGCAAGCTAGCGACATGCGGGTTTTACCAGAAAGTTTGGCTTCCATTTTGACCCTCCCAAGTGGAGGTAACCTGTTGTGTAAAACATACAGAAACATGAGTTTCCTATAAAAAGCTTCGAATTTGACCCATCCTGCACAGGCCTGGACTACAAAATATCTATTGTTTTTTAAATTGAAAACATTTTGTATATTTTTAATAAAAATTAATTAAAAATAACCAAAATGTTTGTAGTAAACCAAGTGTTAAAATACCCTCTATTTGGAAACCATTCCTTATGCGCACCAATGCTGGCGTCCTAATAATTATTAATAGTAAACTGTAAGAGATAGGAGTACGAAAATTTATCATTTTTTGACCGATCTGACCTATTTATAACAATATATTAATATATAAATTTGTATGCCATTTTGCTCGTCTCCCGGTATAGTGGGTAATTAAAATCTATTATTAGCTTAATAAAATAGTTCACAATGTGTCAAGAGCAGGGTCATCCCGCTATGGAAGTTAATGCACGCTTCAAATAGTTTGTTTAAATTAAATGCATTCAATTTATTGTTTTAATAAATAATACTAATAAATTAAAATTATTAAACAATTAATTTATCGTTGATATAATTATATCCAGTACTTTTTAAAATTTATTACCAACGTCAAACTTCCTCTTCATATTGTCGTAAAATAGGTCGTTTTCATGTAATCGGACATGAACATGGAACTATTTTTTTAATTTTGTTTCTTGAGTTTAGATTTTTGTTACTACTACAAATTATCAATGTTTTTATAAATTCAAAAATATTTTTAAAGAAAATTTGATGCGCTTCAAAAAAGTCTCTTAACATTTTTCAATAAAGTCACTCCTTTAAAACTTATTCGACGATGAAGTTACATTCAAAAGTAAGTTCAACGTGAAATAACTTTCGAAAAAGTGAATTTATTAAAAAATGATAAGAGACCTTTTTGTAGAGCATCAAATTCTCTCTAAAAATATGTATTGGATTTATTTAAATACCTAAAAAACTTTTAACTTTTAAATAACCCGTAGTTCAGAAACTAAGACGTTTAGGACATATGTTTATATGAAGTTATTTTCTGTTGTAAAATCGCCCCGTAAAGTTTGTCGGTTGAGTTACTTACGGGACACCCTGTATGTATATAGGTAATTTGATTGAAATTGATGAAAACTTTGTTGTCTATTGGTGCCTAAACGGTGAGGTTTATCGACTTTAATAAAAAGTATATTATTTTTTAGGTTTTTGATTGTCTATAAAATGTCAAAATAAAAAGTTATGATGTAAATAAATTTTAAGGTTTAGGTAAAGTGCCCTCTGGCGGTATTTAAAAAAGTACTTTGGTCCTAACATTTTAGAATCTGCAAAGCTCGATTTGTGTGCCAAATATCAACTTGATTGGTTTAAAAATAAATGCAATAGGTACAGTGGTGGACAAAAGTATGGAAAGATTTTTAAAAGTCTATTCACTTTTATTCCAAGAGAATGTTAGATATGTTTGCCCCACAGTCAAGACCCTTGGTAAAAAATAAAACACAAACAAAAATAATTTAAGTTATCCGTACATTTATTAAAAGTTTAACTTAAAAACGTTACTATTCCAGTGGACAAAAGTATGGAAAGAAAAAATTAATAATCCAAAATATGAAAAAAATTAATCTAAATTTAGTATTTAGTGGCATAACCTTTTGCTTTAATTACATCCCGACATCTTCTACTCATTGAGTCAACCAGGTTTTGGCAAACTTCAACAGGAATTCTGTTCCATTCGTCTTGCAAGGCCTCCCATAATTCATTTTTATTATGGATACTTCTTTGTCTGATTTTTCGCTCTAGATGTTCCCAGAGATGTTCTATGGGATTCAGATCGGGTGACTGCGATGGCCATTCTAATACATCCACACTTTGATCCAGAAACCAGTTTTTACGAACCGTGAAGAATGTTTCGGATCATTATCTTGTTGAAATCGCCAGGTAAGTGGCATTTCTTCTTCGGCGTATGGCAGCATTGTATTCTCTAGGATATCTTTATACATAAATCGGTCCATTTTCCCATCTATTTTTATTATTGGTCCCGTACCAGACCGGGAAAAACATCCCCAGACCATCACGTTACCACCGCCATGCTTCACCGTTGGTATTTGGTACTTAACATCATATCTTTTTCCTACTGGTCTTCTCACATATGTTCTTCCATCCGAACCAAAAATATTAAACTTGCTCTCGTCACTCCAGAGAACAGTATTCCACTTTTGAGCAGTCCAATTTAGATGTTGTTGAGCAAACCTAATTCGGGCCTTGCGATTTTTCTTTGAAAGCAGGGGTTTCTTAACTGCAACTCTTCCTAGAAGTCCAGCTTCGCATAATCGACGCCTCACAGTACGGTCCGATACATCTACGTTATAATGTCGGCATATTTCGTCTTTTATTTTCGTCGATGGTCTTCTTGGATCTGATATTGATATTCGTTTAATGACTTTATCTATTCTGGAATTGGTTTTCTGGGTCGCCCGGTTTTGGAGCACTCTTCACACTACCCACTAACTGAAATTTTCTTAATATTTTAGAAACTGCGCCTTCCGTTATTCCTAATTTTTTTGCAATAATGCTCTGTTTCAGGCCTTGATTTTTAAACTCCACAACCTTATTGCGCAAATCATCGGAAAAATATTTATTTTTTCCCATTGTTAAGAAAGTAGTTATAAGCAGAATATGCAAACTAAAACTGAAATATACAAATAGCTTGTATTTATATTGATGTGAAAAAAATCTTTCCATACTTTTGTCCAGCAGCAAACCAAGAATGTTGATAACGCGAGAGAAAAAATAGCCAGAGATAAGCAGCAACAATGTTAAAAGTTGTTTATCCTTATCCTAATTTCAGATATAAATATAAGAATTTGTATATACGTGGTGTGTTCAATAAATGTACAAAATAATAATCTTTCCATACTTTTGTCCACCACTGTATGGCGAAAAAACCAAAATAAAAATTGAACTTTGACGGCTTGTAACTGGAAAACGAAAGACATTTTTAAAAAAATTATATAAAGCTCTACCATTATTTTGTCCCCTTTAAGTTTCGTGATCGATTTTTGAATCACCCTGTAAGTTTCCAAAAAAATTTTTTTGTCCCATTCTATTGTAGGTAATGGACGTCAAATGTAGAAACTATATAACACGTCAAGTTAATTATTGATTTACTCTCGTCATTATAGATAAAAAAATATATTTGTGACGGACAATCTGGTTGATAAAATTCCTTTTTATTTACACTAAGAGATTAACTTATTTTTATCGCACTTTATAAACCTTTTTTTATATGGTAATTAAAGGTCAAAATCCCAAGATAACGAAACAAAAATCATATTTAAAATAGGCTCTTTTAGGAAGAGGTTCAAAACTACTTTAAAAGCTTTTGTGTATCGTGCAACGTATGTATGTATTAAGGGTCCGACTGAAACCGAATTTTCGGCCATGGCTTCAGTTTCGGCCGTAACTCAGAAATTCGGGGAAGGGGTCCCAAAAAATTTTGAAGATCAAAAAAAAAGAGGATTTCCTTTTAAAAACTATTCCATTTTAATCTTTTATTACAAACGACGATTCTCAAGGTCAAGGGCGAGTTTTGGCAGAAACCGAAACTACGGCAGAAGCTGACCGAAACCAAAATTTCTGTCGGACACTAGTATGTATGAACTGGGGAAATCTTGCAACTCGATATTGAAGCATTTATCTTTAACCGATTGAGCTGCAATTTGATATACACGTTTGGCTTGGATGATAATGCATGAATAGCTGTGTGACGTCATTCTAAATACAACATGGCGAAGCCCTCAAGACGGTGGACTTTTTAAATGCACTTTTGCAATATGGGTATATGGGTAAGGGAGAGGATAAATGGACCAAAAATTTTTGAATTTTAAATCGGCAATTTGGCAAAACTGATCGCATGGTCTAAAACTAAAAAATAAAAAAATTACTCTGATTGGTATTATACAGGGCTGGTTATAAGTAAACATATGAAAAATGCCCAAGAGTAAAGTACTTTTACTTTGAAAAATTAAACAAAATTTCACAAGCAAATGTTATAGAGAATTATGTCAAAATTCAAAATTAAAGCATTAAGGAAAAACATGATTTTGTCAGTTTTTTACAAGTTTTGCATTAACACCTAATTAGGTATTCACTCGGACACGATAAAGCAAATTTGACAATAATCTTTAATATATTTTAATTTTCTTTTAAATTCGCTTCTTCTTGTCCACTAATTCAGTTTTAGGGCGTTGAGTAGAAAATGATCATGCGACCAGTTTTCCCAAAATGCCGATTTAATTTAATATTCAAAAATGTTTGTTCTATTTGTCCTCTTGTAACACCTATTCTGGGACACACTGTATTTTCTAAAAAATACAAATAATAATTTCCTAACAAGAGTTAAAAACAATTATCAAAATCGGAGCATTTTCTGAGGACTTTAGAAGAAGCTTCCTTGACGCGACTAATTGAGACTTCTGATAATTCTGAAAAAAAATCTGGTAATTTTCTAGAAACCTGCGGCAACTCCGATTTTGACGAATTTTGGTATACGGGGTTTTTTGATGCGCTTATTAAAAACCTGAAAGAATGGTTTGGCTGCAACGTTTAGTTCTCGAGATATTCATAATTAAAATTGAAATTTGAACTTATCCTATTTTCACTGTATTTCCCCTTCTTTTTGTACACAATTCTTGATTTAAAGCTAAAGTGGAATACAATATTTAATTTTCACCTTCTAAATCCCCGTTTTTCTACCTAATTTACTATTACTTTTTGCATTAAATTGCATAGCTTCACTTTCAACCGTTTTCAGTAGCAGCAAGCTATGACATCACCGTGTATACATGGTTGCCGCATTTTTAAAGTGAACTTTCGCAATTTTAATAATAAAAGGTGTAAAATAGATAGAAAAACGGAGTGTTAAAGGTTAAAAATCAAATACTGTATGCCACTTTAGGAATATAGTGAAAATAGAATTAGTTGAAATTTCTACTTTGATGATGGATATCTAGAGAACGAAACGTTAAAAAATATATATATTTGATTCGTGATCAGCGCCCAAAAAAAAACCGTATACTAAAATTCGTCAAAATCGGAGTTGATGTTACCAAAAATCTATTTATCAAAATAAGTAACTGGTCAAATTCCAAAAACAAGTGATGATGAGATATAACCCAAAATCCAAAGGAATGTATGGAACTATTTTTTTAACTTATCTTTGACATTAGTACTAGTCCTTATCTTATTATTTCTGGTATCACATCCAATGGCTGATACATACAGTCAACATATTGTTTTGTCGAATTTTATTGGATAAATTAATTTATGCATGGCCAGAATTTGCAAATCAATAAGCAAACGCTACTTTTTCATAACGTTGTTTAAACTAAAAAATTATTAAATACCTATGACATAAAAAAATTAAAAATAATTTGGGAAACTAACAAATGTAATAAAAAGCTAAAGTATAATAAAATTATAGATTAATATGGGTAATGTACTATATTACAGGGTGTCCGGATTTTGTTGCAATAGCAGGGTATCTTGGTTGTTATTAGAGATGGAGTCTTGCGGTTTTTGCGAAGTGTTGCTGCTTTTTAATAAAATAAAAAATAACACTAAAAGATTCTTTACTGCTCTCTTCGTTTTTGACATACACGGCAAATTGTATTTATTTTTTTCCGTTTTGGGACCCTCCTTGTATTTCAGTTGTCTCGTAACTTACAGCAAAAGTAAAAATATTAGTAAATATTTTTTTGTAGAAACCAGAGGTATCGTTAGATTTTTATTAAAATTTAATATTTCTTAAGATATGAACCAAACATATGCTTTTTCTTATAAAACACCCAGTATATTTTTAAATTTTGTTTTATTTTAAAAATACTAGTTAGTAACTATCACACTCCTAAGGATGGCCATATTTCCGAAACTTTAATATATCAAGTGAACTTTCCTAAATGATGCTTTTTTACTGTATAACTTAAAATTACAAAATTCAATTTGTTTCCAATATTATTTAATCTTAATAAAACTTTACATGAATTTCGTAAAAGTCGAGTACTTAGAGCACAAATATAATCCACAATAAAAAAATTAGTAAAATATTTTTCAAAATAAAAAGTTATTCATGTTATAAGTGTTTTGTTAGACATTCCGCAACTCTTGAGAGACAAAAAAATCTTAAATTAAAATATTTAATCATAGATTAATGTCCTTAACCGATAATATACAAATAAATAACTTGCAGAGGTTGAGTACTTACGTCACAAATATGTATACCTAGTCAAGAATTAAAAAAAAATGTACTTAATATTTTGCAAGATAAAAAAGTATTCATGTTATAAGTGTTCTGTTACAAATTCGTAATACCTTTAGAGAAAAATCCGTTTTTTTTTATCTTTAGACAATCCACGAAGGCTGAAAGCCTAAATACTAACGTATCGTGGGTGTCTTAAGCAGGGTAAGAGGAAGTTTGTTAACACGGGACTTAAAAGCTTGAAGATTTGGGGAGGAAGGAAAGACCTCCGCTAGCAGTCTAAAAACTCTAGGGATAGAAGAACGAACGAAATGGGAAGTTCGGGGCCTGCCCAATTGGACCTTATAGGGATGCATACGTGCGGCACCACGAGTTTCTCTGTTGGAAGCTGCAAAAGGAGGGACTATACTGGATAATTCGCCGGAGCAGAAGCCATAAAAGTATCAATAGAAGAGCGATAGATCTCCCACAGCTCGACGATGGGCAAGAGAAGGAAGTCTTTGAGTAAGTAAATGTTCATTAATAAGACGAAAAGCCCTTCTTTGAATGGCATCAAAAATGCTGAGGGTTGTAGGGGATGCCATTCTCCAGACATGAGAACAATATTCCAGAGAGGGTCGAATTTGGGACACATACAAAGTGTATAAATTGGAAGGAGAAAAATACTTTTTGGCTCGGAAAAGAAATCCAAGCTTTTTGAAGCCGCGGAGGCTAAATTAAAATATTTGATCACAGGTTAGTGCCCTTAACCGAAAATATGCAAATAGGATAGTTTACCTTTAAAATAATTGATATAAATTTTTTTTAAGCGTTTAAAAACGTCCTACAAAATTTAATTTTTTTCCAAAAATTTAATCTTAAAAAACGTTAAATTTAGTACAAGTTGAGTACTTAGATCATAAATATATTCCACAATAAAAAAATATGTAAAATATTTAACAAGATAAAAAAATTGTTCATGTTATAAGTGTTTTGTTACAAATTCCGAAACTCTTGAGACAAAATATCTTAAATTAAAATATTTAATTATAGATTACTATCCTTATAATATACAAATAAGTAAGTTGTAGAGGTTGAGTATTTACGTCACAGGAAATAAAAAAATAATAATATACTGAACATTTTACAATATGATAAAAAAATATTTTGCTATAAGTGTTCTGTTACAAATTCAAAATACCTTTAGAAACAAAAAAAACCATTAATATATTTGATCACAGGTTAGTGTCCTCCAAAAATATATAAATAAGATAGTTCTTTAAAATAATCGATAATTTGTTTTAAAGCATTTAAAAACGTCCTGACCTAATATTTTGGTTATTTCAGATAGGAGACTAACATTTTATTTTATTATAAAGGTTTTTTACAACTTACCAATAACCAGGGTGCTACAGAATAAGATGCTGATTCGTAAGGGTGTTAATCCTTAGGTGATTTTAAGAAGAAAGTTCAAATAAAGCTATGCCCTAAACTTTTTAACTTTTAAGGTCAATAACTCCCTAAGCAAGCACAATAAAACTTTTTTATATGAAGTACTAACATTATTTTGGATCACTCTATATCACACCTATCAGAAGAATATGGGTAAGGCTGATTCGCATAATGCATTTTGTGTACATATGTGTTATAAAGATGAAGATCTTTTTCTTTTGGTGGTCAAACATTTTTAGTAGCATTTATTTTTACACATCCACTTGCTACCAGATGGGTAAGGCTGTTTAAAAATTCGCCAAATGAATTTTGTGTGTGTGTGTGTTTTTTCTGTTTTCATTTGTATGACGCCACTGGATTTTGTCTTGGTTAAATTCTACTCTAAGTATATTTAAATTTGCTTACCTCAAAACATAGGCATCAATCTGGTCATTTTTCACAAAACTTATAATTTCACATCTTACAATTTTTAGAAGAGATTCCAATTTTGACCTGTAATAAAGAGATAAAAATTCACTATTTTAATTACTTTTGCATATAAAAAAAATGCTCTTTCAATTTTACTAACTAAAACTCCAATCACGCAGCAGTTAGAAGATTATTCTAAAACATTGTTTACTTCCTGAGGGCGTATGCATTTTCGACCAAGTTTAGAGTAGGTACATAAAAACACTTGTAATTTCGACCAGAGGTAAAAGGGTTCGAGTTATCTTATATGTATTTTTGACCAAAAGGATGCAGGCGATATTATAAATATGAAAGATAATTCTTATGGTCTTTATGGTTACAATATTTTTTTTTAATTGATCAATTATAAAAATGGGAGTGACTCCTGCATGGTCTGATTATATTTATGAATGAACGAAAGAAATAATTAAAACAATTGTTTAGTGGTTTTGAAAATGTGTATAAGGCCGTGTTTCCACGGGCCACTTTTTGAAGTTGACATGGGCCGCAAAAAGTGGTTGGTCTACTGTCACGAGCCTGTAGTTCCGTTTTTCAACAATGCTAAAAAGTTTGTGGTCGGATTGGCTACTATGGAAACACTTTTTGTGGTCCATATCAACTTCAAAAAGTGGCCCGTGAAAACAGTCTTAGTCTCAGGCTTAATGAGGGAATAAAAAATATTAACCAGACAAGGTAGATTTGATATTATATTAGTTTTTAAGCCGTATTTTCGTCGGGGCCTTTTATCCACCCTTAGGGTAATAGATATTTAATTTAATAATAAATAGGTAAATCTGATAAACATTTTATGGCCCGTCTTCGTCAAAAATGTACTTTTCCTTATCAGGACCTTTTTCTTTGGCAGGTAGAGGGGATTCTGGTCGAAAATACACCCGCCGCTTTCTGACCCAAAGAAATTATATGGGTTAAAAAATTTGAAAAAAGATTGTCTTATAATATGTAATACAATACTCGCTACAATATGTCTAGAATATTATTCCAAAATTGTATTTTAATTAAAATTAAAGTGTGGAAGATACAATCTTGGAAAGCTCTTAAACTAATTTTTAAAATTACTGGGCAGGTTTTCTCACAAAACAATGAACTGGTCTCATTTTTTTTAAATCTTTGGACAATCCACGAAGGCTGAAAGCCTAAATACCAACGTACCGTGGGTGTCTTAAGCAGGGTAAGAGGAAGTTTGTTAGCACGAGACTTAAAAACTTGAAGATTTGAGGGGCAAGGAAAGACCTCCGCTGGCAGCAGGTTCCATAGTCTAGAAACTCTAGGGGTAAAAGAACGAACGAAATGGGAAGTTCGGGGCCTGTCCAATTGAACTGTAAAGGACGCATACGCGCGGCACCACGAGTTTCTCTGTTGGGACCTGTAAGAGGAGGGACTATACTGGATAATTCGTCGGAGCAGAAGCCGTAAAAGTATCTATAGAAGAGCGATAGATCTCCCACAGCTCGACGATGGGCAAGAGAGGAAGTCTTTGAGTAAGTAAAGGATCATTAATAAGACGAACAGCCCTTCTTTGAATGGCATCAAGAATTCTGCGGGTTGTAGGGGATGCCATTCCCCAGACAATCATTCCATTTTTTTTTGTTAATTTTCTAGAAAGTTGCGGCAACTCCGATTTGGACGAAATGTGGTATATGGTGGATTTTTGAGGAGCTGATCACGAATCGGGAATAATTTTTTTGCGGAAATGTATAGTTCTCGAGATATCCATAATCATAGTTGAAATTTAAACTAATTTTAATTTTACTATATTCCCCCTTCTTTTGCACACAATTCTTGATTTAAAGCTTAAGTGGCGCACAATATTTAATTTTCACCTTTTAAAACCCTGTTTTTCTATGTATTCTACACCTTTTATCAATTAAATTGCAAAAGTTAAATTTAAAAACACTGCAACCATGTATAAACGTACCATTATAGCCTGCTGTGACTAAAAATGATTGAAAGTGAAGATAAGCAATTTAATGCAAAAATAATGTAAAATACATAGAAAAACGGGGTTTTTAAATTTGAAAATCAAATACACATACACTTTAGTGTAAATTTTTTAAATATTGATAATGAATATCCTAAAAAGGAAATGTTTCTGCCAAAAAATTCTTTTATAATCGTGATCAGCGCCCCAAAAAATCACTGTATAGCATATTTCATCAAAATCCCAGTTGCCGCAACTTTCTAGAAAATTACATTTTTTAGGTAAATGAACCAAGAATTATCTTTTTATTACAAATGTAATTATTGATGCGAAATGTAGTGCAAATTATTTAAAAAAATTTTTTTGCTTATAAGCCTGCCAAAAATTCAATATTATTTTCTTTTCTGACAATCAGCCTTATGTATATACATTAACTTGTTTCAAGCTTAAAATTATGAAGTTTCAATGGCATTTGACAGAAAATTTTATACCGGTCATTTTTAACCAATCAGATGCTTTGTTTCAACATTGTTACTATAGTAACCAGCAAATTTTTTGGAAATTTTTCATCCACATAAGCATGTAGACGTAAAATTAATAAGTGGAAATTTCCCGGCACATGACAGCTATCATATAATTAGACAATAATAATAATGACAATATTTTTTTATTTACTTACTTTATAAGTTGGAAATATTACAACAATTTGTTAAGGTATACATTCAATAATATCATTAATTAATTTCAAATTCGTCACAAATTCCACTTCTACGTCCTCTTTTCTAAGTGGTGAATACAACACAGAACCGGTGGTTTTTTTAACAATATGCCTGTGTTTCATAAAATAAAAATAATACTGAGATACCAGTTTATTTCTTTGAGTATTAGATTTGTGTCCTAAAGAAGGCACAATATCACGCAGAATGTTGTCAATCTCTTTAAATAGGTTTTCTTGCTCAGGATTCAATCCCGATTCATCCACGAGGTATGTTAGATATTTTACATTTTTATGGTACATTTTAATATGCTGTGATTCTTTGCAAAAGGAACACAAGTCATACGATTGAAAGTTCATTTTAGTATCACTTTTTTACTAACTTATGTTTGTATACAATGTTATGAGGAACTTATAATACCACAAATAAAATATTGATTGACAGGAGTAGTGAATGTCAAATCCATGGCTAACTTTGCAAAATATTTTTTTAACCGGCAACATAAGCCAATAACATTCTATTTAGAATAAAAAATAAAATATCCCGATCTCCTGAATTATTTAAAACACAAATTGTTATATAATTGTTGTGTTAATATTAATTTTTCTTAGAATTAAACCGAAAGGAATATGAAAAATATTTTAGTATATTATATATTTTTTGCTATATTTCCCCTTTGTTTGTAGTCAATATTGCAATTTCCCTAAAACCTAGAAAGAAAATTGTAGGAAATCAATTAATTTTATATAATTTAACTAAAATTATATAAGTGTTATTTTACTAGAGCATGGGGAAAATCGGAAAAAAGCCATCCTCAATACGAACGTATTCACTTTAATTTTTTAGTCAATATTGACAATTCCCTGAAACCTATTAAAAAAATTGTATGAAATCAATTAATTTTATATAGTAATTTATCTGATATATATTTTTTAGTTTACTAGGGCATGGGGAAAATAAAAATCCCCTATACGATACGATGTGCCTCATAAATACTAAAAATAAATATTGCATGAAAAAATAATGCATACAAAAGTATGATCATGTCTTTTTACACGAGTTTATTGAATCAAGAGACAGATATAATAATATATAATATATATTTGAAAAAAGACCACAACTCCAATTAATTATAAGAACGAGAATAAATGTTTTCTTTTAATATAATTCCGGTATAAAATTTTTCTTACCGAATCCCCCACGTGCTTGAATTAATTGCGGGAAATTTGTCTCGTACATGAATTTTTAAAGAAAATTATCCCTCGTCGCTTCGCGACTCGTGATAATTTTCAAAAATTCATGTACTCAAAAATTTCCGGCAATAATTCATGCTCTAGGGAGATTATAAGTGAAAATTCAATATTTTCTATGCAGTAACAAAATATAGTCAAGGTTGAAATTGAAATCTTTTGAGATTTGAATTTGTTATTGCCTAAAAATATTGAAATATCTGTCAAATGTCATTTTTATTTTATAATTTCAAGCTTAAAACAAGTCAATGTGTTTACAGCATAAGGCTGATTGTCATAGCCACTTTATTTTAAAGGCAAAAACAAAGTTCCAATGACTGAATTTTCAAAAATTTAAAATAAAAATTTTACAAAGTATTTATCAAATACTTAGTATCTTAAATATGTTAAAAAGTTTGAATAAAATGTTTTACTTATGATAAAAGAAAAAAATTAGGACACATTTTGGTGATTTAAAATTACATAATTAATTTAATCATACAGTGTGTCTGCGGATGGACTTAACTATATGTACCTATAAAAATTTTAATTTTTAATATTACAAAAACTCATATATATATATATATATTCTTCATAAAAATTTTTGCTCGCATTTTTGTTTCATACCTGAAGTCCTAAAAGCTATAATAAAATTTGGCGTAAGATATACAGGGTGGTTCAAAATCGCGGAAATATTACTTGGAAAAATAAATAAAAAATCTGAAAATCATATTTTTTAGACAACCTAATTAAAAAGCATAAAAAAGTAATCAAAAGTGTATAATATATTTTTTTGTTATTAGTTATAGTTTCTTGAGAAAATTAAGGTTAATATTATAAAAAAAATTTTTTTAGAGTAAAATCTTTAAAAAATCACTCCATAATATACAGGAGATTCCAAATTACGAAAATGTTATTTTGAATACTTTTTTAACTACTTAACTACCTAAATAGGGTGAAAAAGTAATAAAACTATTAAAACTTTTAACTTTTTGCGTTACTACTCACATACACTTTATCTTTTATTTAATATTGTAGGTATGCATATAAAAAGTAAAATCAATTATTTATTAAAGAACATTTAAGTATTTTAGTTTACACCAAATTTAAAGTAATAATAAGCGATAAGAAAAAAATGTATAGGACTTTTTAATTAGTTTTTAATTAAGCATTTTCAAAAATATATTTTTGGTAATTTTCTAGAAACCTGCGGCCACTCCGATTTTGACGAAATTTGGTATACAGGGGTTTTTGGGGCGCTGATCACGAATCTCAATCCAAATTTCGTTAAAATCGGAGTTGCCACAGGTTTCTAGAAAATTACCATTTTTTTTTAAATAATATTTTTGCGATTTTCAAACACTCTGTCTCGCACCCTGTATATCATGGGGCAACTTTTGATATAGCTTATCATTTCAGAATACATTTTTTTCAAAATATTTAAAAAAATTACAGATCCATCCGTGGAAACACTGTATATTCATTTGGCACAAAAAATGAAAGTCGTTATCAGATCATTAAGTTTGATTACATTAAATATTTATTAAAAAACTAAAATACCCATTTCAAAATTCATTTAAAAACAACTCTCGAAAGATAAACATTTTTATTTTAGAAATAATTTAAAAATAACATTTTAAAATATTTATAAAATAAGTAAAATACGGTTAGAGATATAACTGAAAAAATACATTTTTTTTTGCAAAGTACTGTCAGGAGAAATAGCTAAACGCAGGCCAGTAGATAAAAATAAAAAGCAAACAAAATCAGCTGACAACCGTGTGTCTCTCATAATGTACACCATCGTCACGAAGGCATTAAAAAATCAATGTTTGCTAGAAAAGTTCACATCCTAACCAACTTGCCGACAAGAACCAACAGGAATCGAGAATAAATGGGGTGGCACCGGCATTTGAAAATTTCGTATACTAACCTTGGAATTTTTCGTAAATCTGAGGTTTTATCGTTCCCATCAGTAGTAGTAAACCAAATTTCTAGAAGTTTTTCAACCCCTTCGAAGAACTGTTCACCGTCACTCATTATTGTCTCGTCTGAAGCCATGCTGCTCTACGTACGGAAGCCCGAAAAATTATGAAATTAAAAGTCAGATTCCCGGCTTTTTGTCCCTGCCCTGTACTGTGCGCGCGCAACAAATTTTGAATTAGGTATTGAATTTTATTAATACAAATCTCTTATCATTATTCTTAAGAGTCTTAAAATTTGATAGTAATTAATTTAAACCCGAGATTAAACCAAAATTCATGTTAAATAAAAATTAGTTATTATTATAGGTATAGTAATTATGTCTGTATGCTTTTTATTAATGCCTTTTTAAATAAGAATAAAACGCAGTTTCTACTTAAACTGTATACTTAAGTTTTAATTTATTTATTTATTTTTAAATAAAACATATTTAATTCTTTTCATTTTAACTTTTAAATTATTTGCTTTTAATGTTTTAAACTGACTATTTAAATGTTTTTTTAGTTTTTAAGAACTGTTTATTGCTTCGCTAACGTAGCTTAATCGTTTTAAGTCGCCGCCCCACGTGCGTAGAATCGAAACAACTGTCAAATTTCTTAAATTCATCTGGCTTATTTAAATCTTATATGGGTCAGCTGACTAAATAATGCGATGAATTGTGTAACTCGGATGCCGGCTTTAGAATTAAGTGTACGAACCAAAGAGCGCAAGCGGGAAAATTTAAACATTTACTGCCTCAAAAGATCCAAAGACGCACAGAAAGCACTTTTAAAACAAATTTTCATATAATCTTATGAATTTGATTACACTACTAAATTGTCTTCAAAACCTTAAAACCACATCATGTTCTATACTTGTAAAGAGTTTTGTGTGTTTTTCAGTAGATATAAAATATAGCTAATAAAATAAATTTATACGCAATTTAAAACTGCGACTTGATAAAAATATATACCACCATACATTATTTCTAATTCAAAACAATAAACTAAACATTATTAATATTTCGAAATTGAAGAAATGCTCTATATTGGATATGGCCAACGTCAACCCAAAATTATTTAAAAATAAGCAGTTCTGAACCGCCGGTTAAATTTCAACCGTAGGTTGAATCTTGTCTTTATTATATCGGATCTTGGACGGATTCATTTATTTAATGGTCTTTTTAGTTGGATACACGCCAAACGACTATTTATAAAGATTGGGACCGCTTCGGTCCTGGTCCCGAGGTATAGCGAGCTGACCCTGTTCAGCCCTATTGACCCTATGAACTGGCCGGGCCTTGAAACAAAATAAAGAAAAACCCGCCAAAACCCAAAAAGCTCTAATTAAAAATGGACGTTTCGGTGGCAAGTCTGCCAACCTTGTCAAGATAAAGTTAAGTTAAAAATTAAAATAAATAATTAACTAATATTTATAATAATTTTAAACAACTTTAATTTAAATAATTTTTTTTTACTTATAATTGTTTTGGTTTTTGGGAGGTTTTTCTTTATTTTGTTTTAGGCAACCGGCCAGTTTATAGGGGTTAATAGGGCTGAAAGAAGTCAGCCCGCTATACCCGGGACCCGACCGAAGCGGTCCTATTCTTTATAGATAAACTTTGGCGTGTCGCAACTAAAGACCATTAAATAATATTTTGAAATTGTACTTCGTCTCCACGCTAAAAAAATGCGACGTCATCAGTTGATGGGCTAAGTCAACATTTTCTAAATTTGTAGCTTAAACACAAAAAAATGGGTTTTGTTAAATGCCTGGCGTTTTAAAAACATGTGGTTAATTTAACACTTTTGTTTCGTTAAGGATACAGTTATTCCAAGTTATACCCGAGAGAATGAGTTCTAAAACGAATTCAAGTACCTTTATTTTATGTACTAAATACCTCATAAAATTATAAATTTGTTAGCAGGGCGTTTCTGTAAAAGTACATATTTTTGTTTGCTGTAGTAAAAAGATGTCGGTAAGTTAGTCTCTTTTGGCAAAAGTTCGTTCATCAAGTCTTTAAACAGGATTTAGTTATTTATACCTAAACCACGCCCACTAGAAAACATGCGTGTCCGAATTGTCAATATATTTTGACAATATTTTGACGTTTCACTGGCTGTTTTTCTTTCTGGGCTTTTTGTCTGGGATAGTATTAATTTTGGGTCATAATTTCTGTTTTTAAAACCCTTTAAAAAGCTCAGAATCTCATTAAAGTAATTTGAAAAACCACAATGTTCCTCTTAAAATATGAACGGACTCTTCCTAGTGCTACAATGGCTGTGATTTGTTTAAGTGAATGAATATGTTACCTGCACTACGGTCTATTTTTAGTTTGGAGAGTTCTAAAGTAGAAAAAAATTTCATTGTTTCCTAAAATTTAAATTTGAGGACATGGCTGGCAACAGAAATTCAATTTTTCGAGACGTATGGAATAGGCAATGTGATTTCAAAATTAGGAGCCTTTCAAACACAGCCAAAGGTAATATACTTATAAGATAATTTTGATTATTTCCTATGAGTTTCTCAGAACAGTATTTTAGCACATGTGATAATAACTTCATAATGAAGCTATAAATATCACCTCAAATATTACCTAAAGATTAATGTGTTTATTAATTATATAAACCAATATTTAAGTATGTTTTGTGTCAGCCTAATTGTGAAAGCAGAGTTTATCTTCCAAAGGGCACATAAAAACAAACAAAGATAATTAAAGGTTATATCTAAATGGGAAATTCCCATTCACAAAGGGACATGTCTCATTTTATCAAAAATCATTTTATGTCAATTTTGAAATCTCTTCTAACAATTCACATCATTAAATTGTTTGTAAATGAAACTAATATGAAAGTATAGTTTTCCTGGTGTCTTTCTGGTCGGAAAAAACTTAGCAAATGGGACAACAGAATGTCCAGCTCCTGCACTCTGTAACTCGATAGAGAAGAAATTTACTTTCTAGGCAATGTAAATCATATGGCAATTTCTAGTTTCTTTTCTATTGAGTTATAAAGTACAGGGGCAATTTTTGTGGGACGTGGATAAAATGTCATAATTTAAGAAAAAAATATTTTGTTTATAATGCAACACCACACAGACTGTATAATAAAAGTTTCCAAGTGTGAATAATCATCGCCAATCAAAGAAACCTGGCTTTGTAAACATGTAAAATAATTACAGTATGCAAATCAAGACGTCACAAAATACACTACTCAAAAGAATTATTGCATACCTATGCTCGATTTCTTTCATAAGCTTTAATACAAAAATGCTTTGATTTAAATGGCCTTTTCTCTTTTAGTAATTAAGTTATTAAGACAATAAAAAAAGAAATGTTAAGAAAACGTGAAGCTATAACTTTATCGAGAACTTTATATTAACCATTGTTATTTACTGTTAGCAATACATCCTACGGGGTAATAATTTTTTTGAAAAAATGAATAATTTTTAATAGCCCTATAAAATGTGCTGTTAAAAGTGAGAAATCTCATTTGATAATAATTTATACAGTTACCCATTTCTGATATTTTATAATCACAAATTTGACTACTCCCTTTCAACAGCACATCATACAGGGCGATTAAAAATTAATCGAGCATATGCGATAATTCTTTTGAGTAGTGTAGTTCAATATTAAATTTAAATTGGAAAATATTTGGACAGACAAACGAAATTGTTAGTCTTTACCTCGGTCTTTACATAGTGTTGTTAAGAAAATTTAAAGACAGATTCTGCATCAAAAAATAGAAAGAAAAGCTCATATAAACATAAGTCCAGCAATGCATTGATTTCCAGGTACAGGGTGCTAACCTTAAATTGTTAATACCTTAAATAACCCTAATCCTATTTTAATATAAATTGGAACTTTTATTTGTAGATTTAAGAAGCTTATTTAGATTATTAAAAGATTTAGAAGAATTAAAGTTACCCAATCCAGTGTCTTGAGTGGTACTTCAACGAATATTTCTGACAAAAAAAATAAATTTAGGATAATTCATTAGTTTAAATATTAAATATTGATATGATATTCAATTTACTGTTTGTGGTTAATTTTATATAGTTATTACTTCCAGTATCTTGTACAAGGGTATGCAGTTGCATACATGCAGAAAAAAATAAGGGCTAAAAAGTTGTATTTTTACTTGCTTACTTTAAATGAAATTACAAACTTGCTTAAGGTAAAGTAACCACAATATCAATGACGGAAATCGGGACAAGTCAAAACAAGATAGATTTTTATAGTTTTTTATGGTTTTTCCCCAAAATTTTTTTAAGATTAAAAAGAAAAAAATAATAAAAAAAGGTCCTTACTTTTATTGGGGAATTATCATTTATCCCCTAAGGTCCCCATGTCAATGAAAAAACTGTCTTCCACGTAGAAGTCGTTCCCAAATCGGCTGGACGCGCGACAAACCTCCAAAAAGCGGGACTGTCCCGCCGAAATCGGGGCTGTGGTCACTTTAGCTTAAGGGGGAGATACCTTAAATGCTTAAATTTTCATTGATTTTCATGATTTTTTTAAATGAAAATTTTCATTCATTTTCAAGAATTGGTATGTAGTTTACTCAGATATTAAAATAATATAATATATAATTTTTTTATTTTAATTATTCAAAATGGCGGCTGTACTCTATTTTTTTAGGAATATCTGAGAGAGACTTCTTAATTGGCGGGGACTCTAGCATTGGTTCTAGTGATTTAAAAATCAAAAACTAAATTTTTTTGTGTTTAATAATGTCAAAATTTGTCGGTGAACCTAAAAAAAGTAAAAAAATTAATAAAGTCAAGGAATACAATGCTTAGAAAAAATTAAATGACTTTTGGCTCAACTTTTGCATCGTTTTTGCTTTAAAAAATATGTTTTTTAAAAACATTTCGGCATTGGAGGTTTACATAAAAAGTATGGTTGTTATAAATACGTGTGCAAAATTTCAAAATAAAGTTTTGAGAAAAAGGTGTTTAAAGTCTGAATAGGTACATAAGAATTCATTAATTATAGTGACATACCGACTCTTTAATAAAGAAAATACCAAAAATTATGTTCTAAAATTTTAGGGACATGTTCTTAAAGGACTATACTAACATCTTATAATTAAACATTTTTTTTTAACATTTTACAGGTATCTCCCCCTTAAGTCAGTGGCGTACATTTTTTTGTCAGAAATCTTCGTTTAGGTACTCCTAGAAACGCCACTGAGCTGAGATGAACTTTTTTATATATGTATATAGATAGCTCTTTAACCAAAATTTAAAAATTAATAATTATTTTTAATGTCCGGTTTTTTTCTGCAGCACATGTGGCACCTTTTATGAAAGTACAAAAAAAAATACATTGTGAATTGGTTCATTTTTTCTTTGTTTATTTTGTGAGATACCACATTGTTCCGCAATATTTTTTTTTCTTTATTTCGCTCCTTTCTACTTTAACAATTTGATTTGCACTGTTAAACATTTTAAATTTCCCGTTGACATTTTTACATTTTTTCACTTTATGACTTAAATTTTACTAAACATCGGTCCAGCTCCCTTCATTTCCGAGGCACATTTGTAAATTAAATTAGAGATTATCACAGTTCATTATTAAATAACTTTGTTTATTTATTGTTAATAAAGTTCTATAGAACTACTTCAAGTTGTTGAACCTCCATTTCTTTTAATATTAAAATTTTAATTATTTTAGACAATTTATTCATTTTAACTAAAACAAATAACAGAAAGATTATATTTAGAGAAACAAATGAAAGTAAAGCCGCCCATGTTAAATTGTCTATGAATCAAAGCAGCTGACTTTTCCAGGATTCAGAGTCATTCTGTGATAACTGGTGGTACAAACATAGACAAAGTATATATTTTAGAAAACAGAAAAATATATCATTTCAAATGTACTTAAAATATACATAGTGTTCCATTTAAAATAACAAAGTCGATGCTTATTTGTTTACTTTGCGGTTGTTATTTGTTTATTTTTTTAGCATATTCTGGCTGTTCTTATAAAACTCTAAAATTTTGTATTTAAAATATTTTTCTATCTCAAACAATAAAGCGTGTAGACCCCGTTCAAAATATAACTGAACACTCTGTACACTGTGCCAATAACAGTTTTTCTGGGTTTGAAATTAATTAATTCAGGAGTGCTCAGCCGCTTAACCGTGGGGTATGCGGAGCGTCAAAACTGCCAAAATAAAGCCATCCTATTGGTTTAATTTGACAGTTTTGACACTCCGCTTACTAGGCTGCTAAGCGGCTGAGTCCTCCTGAATACGCCCAATAACACTGTGCATGCAGTAAATTGAACAATGACAGTGAATAGGTAAATCCCTGTAATAGACAGGTACTTTCCCGAAAAATTCAAGTTAAGTCTGATTTTGCATAAAAATAAGTTTGAGGTATAGAAATATTTGAGCAATAAAAATTCGACTTGGAGGGATAAAATTACATTATAAAGTTGAGAAAACTTTACTGATCAAGAAAAATAATTGAGTCTGGGAATATTTTGACTAACAGAAGTTTGAGTTAGGAAAGTTCCACTGTAAATTTATTTCTAAAAATTGTTGTAATGACTAATGACTAATGACCTATTCCTGTTTTTGTTTGGGAACCTAGTAAAATTTTACCTCTTTTCACCCTTTTTATTCTTGTTTGGTCACCTCATCAAAAATTATAATTATTTCTTTTCGTTTTGTACCCTAACTCACAAGAACAGGATTGCTTTTTTGATTTGACAATATTCATGTTAATCGCCGTCGTACCGATAAATCTTGTTGCAGAGAAATCCCAAATACAAATGGTTCAATTTTCCCAGTTACCAGTTTACCGCTAGACCCGCTTGTGTATGCAAACCTTTAGAGCGTTTTTACACATACCATCAAAATCGGTGCCGGAACTAACCAGAACTAAAAAAAAACTAGGAGAAAATGTTGGATGTAAATTTTAGGCCTACATAGACAATACAGGATGTCCCAAGTTTATACATGAAATAACTTCGCCTAGAATATAGTATAGGATACAAAAAGAAACTTAAGATAAAAAAATGTTTGTTGGGATCAATGAACTAGATATCTCATTGAGTATCAGTGGTTTGGACTATTTTTATTGACAGTATTGATGAAGGGTTCCTCGAACACAACATTTGCACTGTTAACTAAGTTTTTTCCAACTAAAATATACAGGGTGCTCCATCCCTGTATATTTTAACAAATTTTGACTCTATTGAATTCTACATCAAAAATGTATAATACACTATAGGTCAATTATTGCTGAGTTTTGAGACATCAACAGCATTTCAATGTAGTCATTAATGATAAAACAAGTGATAAAAAGTAAAGAAAGAAAATAATATTTTGGTTCTAATTATTTTTAAATAAGTCTGTTACTACCATAGTGACCAATAATATGATAACATGTAAATAATTACATTTAATTGTAAAGGTGCTCGACGAATCATAATTGCTCCGGACAAGTTTACATACAGGGTGTTTCGGGAGGAAAGGGAAATATTTTGGGAACATGTTCAGAAGGTCAAAATAAGAGAAATTAACACATATGTTTTAATCCGATTCTTAACCGTCTCTGAAATAATCGGTGATAAACTTTTTTTTAATTTGAAGTAATTGAAAAGTTTTGTATTTCTAACACCAGTTTTTAGGTATTTCATTGCTTGTCAATACCTAATTTAATTGACTGATAGTTTTGACAAGCATGGTTGTCAGTTTGATTGATTCTGAGCGTTTCGACTCGAAAAGAGAAAAGGTTCCGTACGTAATGCCTCATACATTTACTCATAGGGAGTATGCTGACATGATATTTGTGTATGGTTTCTGTAATGGTAGCGCATTAAGTGCTGTTGATGAATACCGACGTCGTTTTCCAAATCGAAGAGTTCCCAATCGAAAAGTTTTTCAAAGGTTTTTGCAAATGCTCAGGAAACAGGAATGTTTCCAAGCGTAAGGATTGATTCTGAACGAGAGGTGGGTCTAAATGTGGAAGATGAAGAGAATATTCTGGATATGGCTGAAGAGAACTCAGGTGTTAGTTCGAGGCGGATTATAAAAGAACTTCGATTAGAATTACATTTGGACGTTTGGAAGACACTTAGAAAAAATGGTTTAAAACCTTTCCATGTACAATCGGTTCAACATCTTCAAGAAGGTAATTATGGCTTAAGGGTTCAATTTTGCGAATGGATCCAACAAAATCGAGGCCTACATAAATACATTTTATTTAGCGATTAAGCTCAGTTCACCCGCGATGGAATCTATAACTGTCACAATGAACATCGGTGGTCAGATGAAAATCCTCATGCCACGTTTGAACGAAACTTTCAACACCGATTCAGTATTAATGTGTGGTGTGGGATGCTCAACGACCAGTTATTTGGCCCTTTTGTATTGCCTGAGCGTCTTACTGGAGTTGGCTATTTACAACACAATTGAACATTTTTTTAAAGTTTCTTTTTGAGAGTGGGGATACTGTATTTATGTAAAGCACCCATGAATTTCTAGTCTAATATTTAGAAATTCTGACTTTTCACTAAAATAAACACCTTTTACATTTAAGTAATTGTTTAGATGTACTGTATTTTCAACTAGATTTAATTTGTTTGTTTTATCTTCAGTTATTATTTTTGGTTAATTTGTGTTTCTGAAAAGACCAAAAGGCCTGATTCATAAATACTCATTATTGTGCTTTAAATTGTTTTCCATGATAGTGTTTTATTATGTACTGTGATCTATGTAATGTCCTTTTATTTGAACTTGGTCTTTGGGGTTTACAAATTAAATAAATTAATGTAACTGACCAATCAATTATATAAATTGTAAAGAGAGTCCCTGGTAACAGTATGTATTTAGAACGGACTTATTTATAGCATTTTTATAGGGGGGCAATGGTATTTAGCTTTTATTGGACCTGGTTTTATAATGGAGTTGAGTACCTTTTCATCAACGTATACTTACTGAATTTATTAAAATTTGAATTCTATATTATTTAGATTAATTTTTAAATATAGTAGTCACCTGATTTTTTAAAATTTTGTAATTTCAATAAGTCTCAAGTTGTATTGGATTTAATACGTTTAATTGATTAGATAAATATTTATACATCTGTATATAGGGTGTTACAGAATGCCGTTAAAAAAAATGAAGGGCACGTTTTACTATTGAAAAAATATAAACATGGGTCCCAAATTGCAACGATAATACTAAAGGGCCTGATAGAACAGCTCATAAGAATTCAAAAAACATTAAATGACCTTAGTAAAAAAATCGTTGGTTTTCGAAATATTGGCACTTGAAATCGTCTTCGTTAATCAGATTTTTAAATGTCACACCTAAATAAATTACTATTTTTAAATTTTAATTCCAGTGTTGCAGCTCTGAATACCCATTTTTAACACGCTTTTATTAGCTTGGGTTGTAATTATCTATCTATCTATGTAACGGAATCTTTGAGCCTAATTTTTATCAACTTCCAGCGATTCAATTTCTTTGAAACTTTGCACACGTATCAAGGACCGATGACAATGCAATAATTTAAAAACAGTATCCCGTTATCCTGATTAGGACCGCCAGGATAAATAAATTTCTTTACAGATCCTCTGTGTCTCTTGACGAAATGGCGAAGGAATTTTTTAGTGAATAAACTGGAGCATTTATTTTTAAAAATCTAATTGATATATCGAACTAAAAAATGAAAAATAAATAATAGTTTAAAAAAACTATAAAAACACGCTTTTATATGCAACCGAACTAAAAATTAGAAAATAATTTTTCATTACAAAGAGTTTGTCACTTCAGAATAAAAGCGTGGGGTGCTTAATATATATTAAATGTTATAATTATTCTATTTGCAAATATCTATGAGGGAAAAGTTATGAAAAAATAGTAAAATGCACCCCACGCTTTTTACTCTGAAGTGACAAACTCTTTGTAATGAAAACTTATTTTCTAATTTTTAGTTCGGTTGCATATAAAAGCGTGTTTTTTAGTTTTTTAAACTATTATATATTTAATTAACGATCAAAATTAAACTAAAAGTTTTCTTCGAAAAATCTTCAGTGTGTCCACGGATGGACTTAACTATACCTGTAACTTTTTATATTTGATATTTTGAAAAAAGTTTTTCTTCATGAAAACTTAAACTTTGTCTAAAATAGCAGAAGCGTTTATAAGAGTCGCCATATGATATACAGGGTGTTTCAAAAGTGTGAAAATATTATAAAAAAGCAAATATCTCGAAAACAATCGATTTTTTACTGAGGTCATTTTATGTTTTTTTGGATGCTTATGAGTTATTTTACCAGCCCTTTTAATATTATCGTTGACTTTTCGGACACCCTGTATAGATATTTGTGGAAATAAGCCAGAAGGGACAACCCCCATGTTTTTACTTTATATTAATGTAATTAAAATTAATTATAATAATAAGCAATGGTATAGTTTAGACTGTATGGAAAATGTAATGTTGCATCATTGATTTATCACTTGATCTATTTAAAGGCAAATGACATCTTATTAATCTGTTATTTAAAGAAACATTTTTGCTATAGGGTGTCCGACTATATTTTAACTTATTTTAATCGCAAATAACTTTGTAACAAAGTTATTAAGATGCGGTTTTCGCAGAAATCCTTAAATGTTTTTTTTTAAAGTTTTTTATCATATCCTCGCCATTTGGTTGTAACATTCTTTTAACACAAAAACAAAATGGTCGATTTTCCGATGTAGGGAAAGTGTGTTGTTTTTAATGAAACACCAAGTATATTTTTTTACAATCTTAAAATTTAATCATTTTTCATTAAAAAAAAATTAACATAAACTAGAAGCTATGGATATTTAAAAAAATGGATTTATTGATCTGTAAAAAATTGACTGCATGGCGGTTAAGGGGGAAGATACCTTTAAAATGTCAGATTTTTTTAATTTTATAATATGTTAGTAAAGTCCTTTAAGAACATGTCACTAAAATTTTAGAACCTAATTTTCAGTATTTTTATATTACAGAGTCGGTAAGTCAGTAAAATCAATGCATTTTTATGTACCTATTCAAACCTAAACGCGTTTTTCTCAATAATTTATTTTGATATTGGCGGGCACGATAACTTAAAAAGTTATTGACCAATCTTCTTGAAACAGTACTTTCTATGTGAACCTAAAAAATTCCAAAAATGTTTTTAAAAAATATATTTTTAAAGGAAAGACGATGGAAAAATTGAGCCAAAAAGTAATTTTATTTTTTTCAAGCATTGTATTTCTCGGATTTATTTATTTTTAATTTTTTTAGGTTTATTGACAAATAAAGACAATAATTAACACAAAAATAAGTTTTTGATTTTCAAATCACTAGAACCGATGCCAGAGTGCCCGCCTATTAAGAAGTCTCTCTGACCTTCCTAGAAAAATTTAGCTTACAGCCACCATTTTGAATAATTAAAATGAAAAAATATATATTAAAATATTTTAATATCTAAGTAAACTACATATCAATTTTTGAAAATATTTGATGACTCTTGCATTTAAAAAAAATCATGAAAATCAATGAAAATTTAAGCACATACAGGTATCTCCCCCTTAAGAATACTATTTGACAATGAAAATTTGCTACACACAAGGTTACAGACAAAAATACGGCAACACATCTTTATATTATACCGAATGGCACAACCAAATCTGGAAGATATGGTAAAAAAGATACTTTAAAAACATGTAAGGCTTTTTGCGAAAACCGTATTTTTATTTTTTCGCGATCAAAATTTGTCAAAATATAGTGGAGACACCCTGTATTTTATTGAACATCTATAATGTGTACGTTGCATATTTAGGCCAGGACTCTAGGTATAGCCAGGACTTAAGATGAAGAAAAAACTAACTTGAAGTTTCTTATTTTCATTATACTCACGTAATCCGTAAGAAAAGTGACTAACGGTAAAATAAGATAGGTTTTAAATTATAAAAATACAGGGTGTTTCAAATTTACGAAAAATTAAAAGATTCCTTGTTTAAAATAACGGGTGGTTTGCTATTAAACATTGTTTCAAATGTCAAAGTGTATGGATATATTACAGAACTGAGATGGCGATTTTTTTTTAACAGAATGCGATAGAACAATGATCTGAAAATAGGAAACTCATGAAAGGGGTTAAATTAATCTACCCCTTTCATTCTGTGGCTACTAATTTTACAGAAGAACTTAAGCA
Source organism: Listronotus bonariensis (assembly GCA_014170235.1). Classification (NCBI taxonomy): domain Eukaryota; kingdom Metazoa; phylum Arthropoda; class Insecta; order Coleoptera; family Curculionidae; genus Listronotus; species Listronotus bonariensis. Next base: position 48,502 of record JACEGR010005805.1, read on the forward strand.
GAAGTTTTTAAAAACAAATTTGAAAAGCTTGGCCTATTTAGAAACTTTCTTGCCTCTTGTATTTTTAACACGCTTTTATTAGCTTGGGTTGTATCTATCTATCTATCTATCTATGTAACGGAATCTTTGAGCCTAATTTTTACCAACTCCCAGCGATTCAATTTCTTTGAAACTTTGCACACGTATCAAGGACCGATGACAATGCAATAATTTAAAAACAGTATCCCGTTATCCTGATTAGGACCGCCAGGATAAATAAATTCCTTTACAGATCCTCTGTGAAAGAGTAAGCGAGCTAGAGCTAGGCGAGTGATCTGCGCATGCGTGCAGTTTCAGTCTTACATGCATACATACATAAATAGTTCGTAAAACATTTCAATATCACATGACCGCAGAAAACTAATTGATATATCGAACTAAAAAATGAAAAATAAATAATAGTTTAAAAAACTAAAAAACACGCTTTTATATGCTAACCAGAACTAAAAATTAGAAAATAATTTTTCATTACAAAGAGTTTGTCACTTCAGAATAAAAGCGTGGGGTGCTTAATATATTAAATGTTATAATTATTCTATTTGCAAATATCTATGAGGGAAAAGTTATGAAAAAGTAGTAAAATGCACCCCACGCTTTTATTCTGAAGTGACAAACTCTTTGTAATGAATTTTTAATTTTTAGTTCGGTTGCATATAAAAGCGTGTTTTTTAGTTTTTTAAACTATTATTCCCAATAAACTTACCTATTTAAATAAATCAAATACAGTGTAAACAATTTCGTGTCGGGACGGTAAGCTTAATTAATCATCTTTATCATAAAAGTAGAGTCCTTCTGAAACTGATTTTCCAGTCGAAACCGAAACTCAAGTGGTCAAGTATAAAATACCTTATGTAATTTGTAAATGCTGAAATTTGGGGCGTTTTCCCCATTATTTTGCATTAATTAGGGACATGAAATAAATAAACTATAATTACTTTGTTTTAATCACTTATTTAAAAACATAATTTATTTCGACAAACGAAGTTAGGAAAGCGTGCAGGAGAACTTCCGAAATCAGTTTCAGTTTCGGCAAAAATTTCTGCCAATTTTGGCCGAAACCGAATTGCTGCCGAAACTTGATTTTTGGCCGAAATTGGCCGAATCCAAAACCAAAAGTTCGGTCGGACACTACATAAAAATAATCCTTAATTTAAGCAAAATTGCTTACCAATGATTTCTTTTCCCTTTTAAGATGACCTAGCATTGGTTCAACGACTTGGTCTCTCAAAAAGTCTACAAGTACACAAAGGCTGCGTCAATACCATCTGTTGGAACGACAAAGGAAATCTGCTTCTATCCGGCTCCGATGATTTGCACCTGGTTATTACCAATGGATTTACATACAAAGTGGAAGCTAACTACTGTACCAGTCATAGAGCAAATATATTTAGTGCTAAATTTTTACCTTCCACTAACGACCAACAGATTGTCAGCTGTTCTGGAGATGGTATAGTTCTTCATACAGGTAAAGTTTTTTTTTCATGAAGTAATATTTACAAACCGGACACATCGCCGATTTTATTGAAATTTGGTAAACGGGAGTTTCTTATGGTGCTGATTACAAATTTGAACGGACACGTTTTGTTTTCGAGATATCGATCATCAAACTTGAATAGAAAACTAACCTAAATTCAACATACATATTCCCCCTTCTTTTTCTACACAATTATTGAGCTTTCGGCTAAATTGGGACTTTTGTTTGATTTCCACCCCCTATCAATCCATTTTTCTATTTATTTTACATTTTTCCACAAAATTGCAAAACTTTACTTTCAGTCATTTTAATCGCTGTAGTCTACTGCAATTGAAGTAATCCAATTTTATGGAAAAAGTGATAAAATAAATACAAAAATTAATTTTCGGGAGTTAAAATTTAAAAAAAAGCCAATTTAGCGGAAAACGCAAGGATTGCACCCATAAAGAAGGTAGAAAATATAGAGGTAACTTTGTTGTAAGAGCTCATGAAAAATCTTTCACAATCAGAAAGCCATACTATTCAGGGGTGCTATAGGCTATATTTTATTATGATTGAACAATAAGTTCACAGAAAGTAGGTACGGGTCGGATGGTATACAGTGTGTCCAAGATAAGGATCCTAAGCATGGAAATCTCAGTACCTATTGGAGATACAGCTTAGGTTAAATTAGGAAAAGTTACATGCCGTTTAAAAACTTGAAAAAATTTCATGGCCTGCTGAGATATTTGGCAAAAACGAAAATTTGACTATATCGATTTTATTTTTTTCTGACTTTATTTGAAAAGATATAAAAACTAATAACACTTTTTCATTGGCTCTTTTTAACTACTACATGATGGTATTCTTAGATTTTATACCCGACGTTTCGTTTTCAAGAAACCATCATCAACTTTATTTTTTTATATGGCTCGAAAAAAGTACACCCTGTATCTGATCCCATTTTTTATTACAAATTCAACGATGTATCACATGTCATATTTGAATTTTTAGTTAAAAGAAAAATTGCTACTGTTGTCTTTATACACAATACGCATTACTAGGCTCAACAAAATCCGCGTGTTAACAAAATATCGAAACATCTAGAACGTTTTGGATTTAATATGTGGTGTGGAATTTTAGGAACTAAAATACCAGGTCCATGTATTTACCATAATTCATTAACTGCAGAAATGATACCTTCATTTATTTTTGCAGCACAAAATGTACCATGTTAGCATGTCAAACTTATCTTCATGGCTATAATGGCCATCCTGCATATTCGACCGTAATAATACAATAAGATATTAGCTATTCACCAATAAACAATAATAAAGACAACAGTAAGTAGAAGAACAATTGCTCTAAAAACAACAACTCGACAAGCAGGGTAATAAGGACAAATACTATTTTATAATGGTCACGGTAACAGGTATTAACGTCCAAGCATTTGTTTGCAAGGCCTACTTAAAAATAACTTGAACAAAGAATTGAAAAAATGCATTTTTTCTTTTAACTAAAATTAAAAATATGACATGTGATACATCGTTAAATTTGTAATAAAAAATGGGATCAGATACAGGGTATATTTTTTTTCGAGCCATATAAAAAATAAAGTTGATGATGGTTTCTTGAAAACGAAACGTCGGGTATAAAATCTAAAAATACCATTATGTAGTAGCTAAAAAGTGCCAATGAAAAAGTGTTATGAGTTTTTTTATATCTCTTCAAATAAAGTCAGAAAAAAAAATTGATATAGTAAAATTTTCGTTTTTGCCAAATATCTCAGCAGGCCATGAAAATTTTTCAAGTTTCTAAACGGCATGTAAATAAGCTTTAAAAGACACAACTTTTTTCTAATTTAACCTAAGCTGTATCTCCAATAGGTACTGAGATTCCCATGCTTAGGATCCCTATCTTGGACACACTGTATACATAAATGCAAACCAATCTTTTTATTTTTTAAACTTTTAAATGCACGAAAGCATTTGCTTTCACAGCAACATGCTTTATTTTATTGCTGTTTTCTTGGCAACTACGACTACGATACTTGCGATGTACCCCATTCGTTATTAAAAAGATCATTTACCTACATAATTAATGTTTTTTGTTTTGCGAAAATAAAGGAAATTTTCGTAGTTTTTTACATGGTTGAATCCGGTTTAAAATACTGCATTTAAAAATATTATTAAAGCGATATGGTCCTATTTAGAGCCCTCTATTAAAAAGTGTTATTTATTATTAGAGATTGCCCGGCAAAAATGTTTAATAAGTAATTGAGGATAGGACTATTCATCCGGTTTCTTAAAATAGCAAGCCGAGTATTTTCCCAAAAGGGATTTTTCGATTGGATGGTATCACCAAATTAAGCCTGAACTATTGCCTGCTTTAGTATTATTCTAGCTTCTAAACTCTGTCTACAAATACTTTAAAATTTTTAGATTTAAATCGTCCCCAAGAAACCTATCATAACAAATTTACATGTCATGGTGGTACCACCACCTACGAGGTAATGACTATCGCGGATAATCCACATACGTTTATGAGTTGCGGAGAGGATGGTACTGTTCGTTGGTTTGATCTCAGAACTAAAAGCAGGTAAAAAATAACCTATGTTTAATAAAGTAGTTATATTAACAACCAATGATAATTTTTAACGTAACTTGGTGCAAATTTCTTGTAGCTGTCTACAGCAAAGATGCAAAGAAGACATACTAATATCATGCCAAAGAGCTGTTACAGCCTTAGCCGTCAACCCTGTGGCCAACTATCAATTGGCTGTAGGGTGCGCTGATTCTACTGTACGAATTTATGATAGAAGATTTTTAAGTGTTTCACCAGGAGGTTTGTATAATTACTGTTTATCCACACTAAAACAAATCGTTTAGGGCAAGCAAAATTTATTTAAAGTTAGCAAATGACAATTATGACATGTTGCTGTCAGGTAAATGCCAAAAGTGATAGCAATATATTTTATGGGGCAGGTTCAAGTACCAGTCAAGTTCAATTGGAGCATAACTTGACATTGTACGACTCGGCCTAAGGCCCAGTTTTACAATTGCAACTTAGGTTATGGTATCGTTTGTAACAGCGCAGTTTGCGAATTTAATTTCAACGACTTTCCTAGCATATATTTTATTTTATTTGGTACCCCTAGCGCCGTCTAGTGCGCAGTGACTTAATTATCGCAAACTAAGCTAAAAGGTTCCTGTGTTTCATTAGAGTGACAATACTCTGTAAAAGGTAGCCTGATTTTTTCTCTTCGAGCATATATCTACTAGAGGCTTCGCTAGCTGTTAGTGTTACACTTTTACAAATGAGATTTTTGTGACCGGTTAATATTTTTGTGGTTTATGAACCTTTCTCGAGTCCATGGTTTTGAGGGAAGCAGCGACATTTCACATATCTTTTTAAATCTTTGGCCTGAAAGCCGTCAGATTTCGAGAAACTTTCAGAGTTTTACCCGCCGAAGTGGTTCGACAAAGTGTCAAATTTTTGGTCGGACATTTAGAGATTTTGAATGACACTTTCTGTCAAGCCGAGCTACGTATTAGAAGGCAATTTTGTGATTTGATATTAATTTTGAATTATCTCTGTTAAAAATCACGAATCCTTGTCCATCTTTAGCCTAAAAGATAAGCCCGGTTTCATTCTTCAGTTTTTCATACTTCTTCAACTTTCTTCTATTTTTCCATCTATCCCATTCGCTTCTTTCGTAACACTCGGAAGGGAAGCCAGATTTGAGTAGCCTGCTTGAAGTGAGGCAAGCCATAACCTACCACACGAGTTGACTCCTCCCTCATGATCTACCAGTGAATGCCACTTATCTGAATCCCGAGTTGTAGGCCCCAGCCTGTAACCAGTGAGAATCCCACACCAACATCCAGTGGACCTTTTAAAGAGGATTTCAGATAAGTTGACTACATATTTAAAACGTTTAAAAGTACACCGTTTAATATCGTTTCGTCAAAACAACATATTGCAACCTGAACAAAAATCAAACTAGTAAATTAACATCAATTTAGATACTTAAATTTTTAATTTTGAATTGGTTATATTTGTTAAAGCGGTGTAATAATGTTTGCAAACGTTAAGCGCTAGAGTCTCTTATGTTTCTTTTTACTGACTAATACTCATTCTTTAAAAACCAAGATTCTTAAATAAAGAACACACATATTTTATACGTTGTCTTTTTTATTTTGTGTTGGAATCTGCTTGTTTTTTTTTAGTTTACCTAGAGGAACTATCCTTCTGTAGTTTACCACCATTATTTTATAACTTTAGGTGGCGCCCATATATAAGTACCTTTTTGTGGTAAACTATAATAGGAGGGCTTTCAAATTATTATCTTAATTATTTCTGGTGCTGATACAAGAGTTAAAGGAATGTTTAGGTTACTTAATCCACGACCCACGTGCCCCGACTGACATTGAGCTAGTTAGAAGGTATTTTGCCTTAAAACAAAGGCTAATTAAACATCTTTAATTAGGCAATCTTAAAATGAGCTTTTAGCCCAATTAAGCTACACGTTGAACTCTTGAACTGATATTTGGACCTGCCCATTAAAAAAGTATTGCAAGTAAATGCCAAAAGTGACAACAATATATTTTAAACGGTCAAATTGTACCAGTAGGGTTCAACTGAACCATATTGTAAGTTGTAATTATAAAACTATTTTTGGGCACTTTATATTGATAATAAATACCTGGAAAGTAACTCCGGTTACTGACTTTTTAAACCAATGAAATACGTTTTTTAATCAGGTGTTTTTCATTATTTATAGTTCCCAAAGTATAGGCCCTAATATTTTAAATACCAAACGTATTATAGAACAAAGTATTTTTTTGTCGAAATGGCTTCCATTTATTTACATTAAGCAAGATAATCTTTTCTTAAGCTTAGGGTTCAAGCGAAAAACTATTTTTATTTATTTGTTATACAGGGTGTCGAAATAACTAGCACTTTTATGTTAAGGTTAATTCTGGCAAACTTAATAAAAGTACACAATTTTAAGGAGTTGTAACTATTATTAATCATTTTAAAGGATAGTAAATTATTGGACATAATTTTTTTCATTTTACCAAGTACTATTATTACAAAAGTCGGGCGTCCTTAAGGGCACACTTCTGTAAAAGGGAGCTTTACAAAAAAAATGTGTATATTTCCATGTGTTTTATATAAATGCGGATGATTGCTCGCATATTCTGGAACACTCTGTATTTGGGCGTCTTGAAAATTTTAAACATTTTTTAGAACATCTTTTGGCCCAACCATTTTGCACTTTTGTTGCACCCAAATTTGGAGAGGAGCGACACTACAGAATTACTTCTTTAAATTATGACAGCGATGGAAAAGACATATTGGTCAGTTATTCGTCGGATTACTTATACCTTTTTAATGTTCAGGTAAAGCATGCCTAATACATATATTAGTGAAAATTAAGATAATAGTGTAAGGAGCCGTGAACGTCAGACTTACGTCATAGTATAAAAGCTAAAACTTTCCATGCGAATTGAATCCTACAGGAACACTTGGCTATTAAGAAGTTCGGGTCGTCGTGACTGATAATATGCTGCAAGGTGTATAAAAATGCTATTCACAATTATTTTTTTGGGACAGGATTAAAAATCATGTCATCAATTGCCAGATACTTAATATTGTGGCAAGTTCAGCCATACACGGCCATACACAGTAGCGTAGCTAGGCGTAGGCGGTGTGGGCGGTCGCCGACGGCCTCGCGCCTATGGGCCTCGCAATCAAGGGGCCTTGTTTAGATGGGCCCATATTTAATTCATTCTGAAATCGATGCCGCCAAGTACACAAAAACGATAAAGTAAACAAACCTTTTCGAATGCACATAGCCTCGGACAGAGCCTGATTACATATTTTTAGATAAATAATAAAAAATACATTGCTAAAACACGTATCACCTACTTACAAAACATTTTCTTATTTCGCCTCTGCCTACTATAAAACCGGTGGCACGTGGCGTGGTACTAAAAACTCGTCGGGTTAAATATTATTTGCTGCAATAAATTATTGTTACTTTATCATTTTTTGTGTACTTGGCGGAATCGCTTTCAGAATGAATTAAATTTGGACCCATCTTTACTTTATGCGTTAGTTACTGTGTTACTCGTGTGTCATCTTTATACGATGAACAATAGTAAGCATGATAGAAATCATATAGTTTCTTTGTTTGCTTGGTATTGTACCTTAACCTTTTTTTTGGTCTCTCGTATTTTTGTTTTGTGTAAAATCGTTCTTTTTCATAAACAAAAGGGGCTTCGCAAATCCGACTTCACCCACGCCTATATTTGTCCACGCTACGCTACTGGCCATACAACTAGTAAAAACTAAATTGGTGTATTCCTTTTATGCTCTAGAACCGCCCGAAACCATTTTTGAACTGTCAAGAGTGTCAAATCTGTCAAAAATACAAATGACTGCAATCAAAAGGAACACTTTTGGTGTCGTTCCGGGTGGTTCTAGACCCTAAATTTCTAATTGAAATGCAGTCAATAAATCTAGAATTTGTTATTTTTGGAAAAATGCTTGAACCCATTGACTAATATTTGTACAGTATGTCCCAACCCAAGTTTTAATAGTATTTTTAAAGTGTATAATCAAGTTATACAAAACGGCTTCAAATTTTTTCCGTCTAGTTTCTCATATATTACCGTATTAACTGGAGGTTTTTGGTTTAAAGTAAATAAAAAGTTTTTAATAGAGTTTATTTGTTCAATAGTAATAGAAATATTGAATATTTTAGCAGGTATTAAGAAATGTTACTAATGTGAATAAAATATGGTTTATTTTTTTAGTAAAATTTTGTTGCCTTAAAAATACTACTCTTAATGTTTTTGAAATCGATAATGTGTTTTCTAATTTTTCCCCAAGAAAGTATCAAAATTGTGCTTTATAGGTTTTTTAAAATTAAAGGACTTGGCAAGGTTGCAATTGCAAAAGTGCACATTTTATAGTCAAGTTTTGCTAGCTTGTTGCAGTTAGTATCTTATTTTAAAAATATATTTATTGTTTTATTTTATGACTAATAAAAATAAAAAAATAGTTAGTCTACAATTTGTGCTAAGTGTTTAACTGGTTGCCATAAAAATTCTGCATTGAAGCAAAATATGCAAGTCGGTCTCGATGTGTCTGCAGTTCAAGCCTAAATAATCAATAAATTACATTTTGTGGTTTTATATAACATTGTATTATTTGAAACATTGACTGTTATTCATACTTAATTTTATTTAGGTTATTAGACAATGAGACCTAATATGTTTTGTAAAATTTATTGTCTGATCGGCTAATTTCTGTAAATATTTTTCGCCCTTTTGGATCTAGATACTCATTTTTATCAGCTGATAGACCAGTTTTATACGCCTTAGCTACCTGTTATCTACCCAAGCCTTGTTAATCCAAACTTCTTAGCCGGTTATTTGTTTCTATTTCTGTTAAATCCATTGAGCAAAGAAAAAAGTCTGGCGGTCACAAGCTACCTATAAAGGTTTATGCGACTTAAAAAAATTAAGAGTTACTCTTGTAGATTAATGTATACGAACTTTCTAAGATTTCTAAGATTAATATATGTCACTCTTAAATTATAGGTAGATGTTATCCTTATGCAATGTCTACCTATACTTTTAGGAATGTGCCTCGGAATTGAAAAACCAGCTAAAAAGCTATCGGCATGGGATAAACTAAGAGCAGCTAGAGGGAAACGGGAAAGACTGTCTCCACCTCCCGTCAGACGGTTAAGACTGAGAGGTGATTGGTCCGATACTGGTCCAGATGCAAGACCGGAGAGAGAGACCTCTGGTAATGTAGGTAAGATATAATATTTAGTTTTAGGACTTTACACTGTTTTTAGAATATTCAAGTAACACCGTTTGGGTTAGTGTAAGTTTGTTAATTTATTTGTATAATTTACCTTAGTTTTTCCAAGTTCTTTCATCACTTTCGAAGGTTTCCGAAAACGCTCGAGTTATCCATTTAGAACTTTTATTTCATCTTGTATTAAAAGAATTCGCGGGGAACTTCTGTAATATCCTAGACTTTTCTATGTTACTATAAACGGACGATGAAAAACCTTCGAGTAGTTATTAGTTTTAGTTGGCTAAACTTTTGTACTGTTCTCTTGGATTCATTGACAACTTAAATTTTGTCGTAGTTGTAACCATAGTTTTATTGTCAATGAAAGGTATAAAAACGACAAAAGGCGTTTTTATACGAGGTGTTTCGGAACAATATCTGTTAGACGGGGCAAATGAAATTATACTATTTTACACTTTATAGGTATAGGCCAAGCAAGACCCCAACTTCAAGGTACTCTAATGCAGCGAATGACAGATGTGTTGTCGCGAATGCTTAGTGATCCCATGACACGTGCTGCCCTCTCCGCTGGTGGTGAGGATTCGCTAGACCCTGAGGAAAATGCACAGGGACTTTTAGAGGCAAGAGAAGGTGGTGCAGCGGGTATACAGGTAGATCTTAATATTTGTTCATCTTGTCACTATCTTTATTAAGATTTTTTGATATTTTTATGCAGATAAACCATTTGTAGGAAAATCTGATGCAGGATACGGGTTGGGGTGAATCATTTCCACAAAGATTTTCTTTTGCGGTGCTTAAACAAAATTTCGATCTACATGTAAAAAGAAAAATTTTCGCTAAGATTGTGCTCTTAATATTTATTTTAAGTACTTACCATATAAATTTCAAGTTTCCCCATTTAAAATGTATGTAAAACATGTTTTGTTTTTTAATTTCTAATGCTTAGCTATTTTTTACTATATTGTGAATTGGTTTGATGGACCTTACGGCATACTTCACACTCTTTAAAAGTGCTTTTTGTGTAACTCGAACTGGTTCGCCGTAGGAGTCGTCAAAATATAGTTTTTAAAATAAATTGTTGTTTTTTTCTAATATTTTAAGCAAATTGCAAAAAATAAGGAAAAAAGGGTTTAATCATAAAAAATGGTTCTTTGAGCAATATTATATTTTGTAGCAATTTTTACAGATCAAAATGTCAGAAATTGATAACTATGCTATTTAAATTTTACTTTTTTGTTGATTACTTACATATTTCCTTACAATAATAATTTTTCTAGATTAATATAATTTTTCGAGTTACACAAAAACACTAGCACCTTCAAAGAGCGCGAAATTTGCTGTAAGAATCATCAAAATAATTCACAATAAATTAAAAGTGACTAAGATTTAGAAATTTTAAAAAGCATATTTTCACGTGCATTTTAAATGGGAAAATTTCAAATTTAAATGTTAAGTACTTAAAACTAATAGTAACGGCTCATAAGGGTGGATTTTTTTCTACGTGTAGATTGGATTGGCTTAAGGTAATTTGACAACGCTGCGTAAAAACAATAGAAATGATACGCAAAAATCTACTGCACAATCACCTTTAAAAATTATAGGTTTTAAATTGTCGTTTGTTTATTTACTAATAAAATTTCTAAACCCCCTTATCATATTGAAAAGGCTTAACAGTTACTGAACAAAATTAACGACACATTATTATTAGATTATTATTAGAGAAATATTTCACAGTAAAATAAGGCCAGGCACTAAACAAATTTGTAATACAAGGTCAAGTAGCACATAAATTTAAGGATATACATGGTAAGTTTCTGTCAACTAACGTAAATATTGATACATCGGATTATTGTCGTCGCATTGTTCATTTAATAACACTCTGAAAAAACACGTTTTCTAATTATTGTGGATATTTATTATCACTCATTGGATCTTGTAACCGAAGAACGTTTTGGACTGGCATCAATTTTTTTGTGTCATATATACCGTATTCGATAAACTTTTCTGGGCGCATCATAACCTTTTGGCGGCGTTGACACATGTCAGTCACATAGCCCATTTTTTTAAATTATGTATTAATTACTTCTATTACAAGCTCTGAAGGTCGGATTTTAATTAGCCAAAATATTCAAAATTGTTTTTTCATTCGTTGAATACAACTTTCATTAAAATCTGAACATCAGTTTTTGTGAAGTAAAATAAAGTCTGCGATTTCCCATAAGGATCAATGTTAAAAGCAATTATTTTATAATATTTATAACTTTTTTCAGTTCTCTGTATACTTTTGAAAATTTTACTGTTAACACAGTTGAACAGTGACAACTGAAATGAGTTGTTATATATCTTTTCAAGGATGTTCAATGGTTCGTCAAATTATGTGACGTTATATCTAAAGGAGGGCACGTCGTATATTTTGACATACATTACACCAAAAAAAATGACGTTTTAAATAAAAAAAATGACGTTTTAATTTTGACGTTAGAATATTTATTAAACTGCTTTATTTGATTTATAAAACTTTAAACCTATGGGAATTAAAATATTTGTAACTTACATTAAATACCGCACTCACGGGTAATAGAGTTTACCTTTTTTTCTCCATATTCATTTGAAAGTACTTTACCATCTTTAAAATAAAGGCTTGTTCGGCTTCTGTATATCGTTGCAGCATATTGTTTTTCAGTAATGACGTATATTAACTAAACTAACACTTTACAGTAATCATGTATTAAAATCACAAAAGAGCATTTAATATTCAAAATTGTTTTGAACAACTTACGCTGCCGAATAATTTGCCTTCACAATGTTGCAGGTTAAATTCAGATTCATAGTACCTACATCAAAATATGTAGCTCTGGATTGTCGGTTCTAAAAATAGGTACTAAACACGTATAATTCTCCTATTTACTCAATTTTCACATAAAGTTTAATAAAAATATTTGAGATCTCTAAAATATCGAAAAAGGTTTTTGACAGTTTTGATTTGATTGCCTAGTAACAGTAACGATTTATTTCAGACTTTAGTCAATGACGTAATTTTTTTGTCACTCTTAGAAGGCATAAAGTGAGAACAACAATGTATGACGAAACATTGAACATCCTTGATCAGTTCTATACCCAGCTTCAATGATAACCTTATTATTAATGAAAGAATATTAAAAAACAGATTTATGCTTTTTAAAGCCCGCTACTCACTACGTGGTACTTGCCAAGTACTTGGTAAGTAGCAAGTAGTGTATACGACGACTCGTTTAGACTTGGCAAGCTACTTGCACTTACCGACCTGTAGCGGAAAACAATCACAAGTCAAAGGAGCCAAGTACTTGACTTGGCAGTTTATTTACCAGCGCTACATTACGCGTTACTTGGCGGGGAAAAACTATCAAAGTCCGATTGGCATATTTTGTCAGTATTTGCATTTTAATATTTTAGGTCGAATATTGTTAGGCGACACGTTGTTAAGCTCTGGTATCTTTAAACGTTTTTCGAGGACTTCGAACTTTTTTGGTGTAATTAGTAATAATAGTATTATATGGGGTACTACCTATTTAATGGTGCTATTATTTTCCATTGTCAGGCGACAAAAATTTTCAATATTGCCTGAAGGTTCTTTAATAAAATCTGCCAGCATATCTATACCACGATACCTGTAAATCAAATGCGGATTGATTAAGTACACTTGAAAAGTTAGATACAAGTTTTATGGTGGTTTTAAGCGGGGTTTTTACATGCAAATATTACTAGCGCCAAAGCAACGTCATTTTACTTGCACCAATGAGTACATCCGTCTTGAACTTTTACTGATGGTGCAGCAAGGCAACTGGCGCCAAAAGATCTAACACGTTTTCATGTGCAAAAGAGCTGGCGCTTGTCGAGTGGCGCAGGTAGCAACCCTACTTTATATAAAAAAAACCTGCTTATCTTTACTATTGTTCAAAGATGTAACCATGTAACCCACCACCTTCTACGTTTGCACTTATTTTTTTCTATTTTTTAATAAAATATAACCACAACTGATTGTTACAAAAGTAGCTAAAAGTGTCGTTTCACTTTCGTTCATCTTTAAAAACTACTTGTTGTTTTGTACTTGTACTTTTCAAAAACTCGCAATTCTATAAGTAGACGCGTAATGTTGATAGCTTTCGAACTCGACAAATACTTGCCATGTATATTCCGAGTCAAGTTACTCACCAAGTACCGCGTAATGAGTAGCCGGCTTAATACCAAGTCTTACGGAATGCATAATAATACTGTTTTCAGGCTTAATATAAATTTGTTATGTATTGGTTTTAAACAGGAAGAGGCGGGAGGCAGCATGGAGACTGATGATGGGCAAGTAGATGGCGTGGCTGATAACAGTGCTGAAGAAGGAGGTAGTTCGAATTCGCAGTAAGTCTATTACAAAATTAAAATAAAAAACAAATGCATATTTCATTGATTATCTGGTTAGAAAAATCCGTTTAAAACCCTTTCCAAAAAGAACAGTGTTTGTTACGTTACATTTGTAAAAAGAGTTTGGGAGGAATTATTGTTTCTATAGCAGCAATATACAAAGTGTGAGTTTGATCAATAAAATTTTAATACCTGAAGCGACATGTAATTTAAAACCTTTTTTTTTTAATTATTGAAATGTATTGTATATACTCGTTTACTAAAAATGTACTGCAACTTCTAAATATCGTTAAAACTGCTTAAGCTACATTTACCAAATTTGGTATCTGGAAGGTTCTAGCCTGAAGAATAATGCTAATATCGGCATCGTTGCCAGAGTTTTCTGTTTTGTGGCACACGTATCTTTTAATATTTTAAAAGGAATATCCCATTTATTTTTATTGCAATAAATTGTACAGGCCAAATTTAATGAATACATACATTTTCAAAGTTCTATTTTTACTAGTTGTCAAGATATGAGAACATCTCATTTCAGGTAAAAAAATCAGATGCGCTCAAATATCTCTAAAACCGCTTAAGCTACGTTTACAAATTTCGACATTTGAAGGTTTCTGTGCAAGTAGAACTGAACAGTGATCTTGTCATTGTTGCCAGAATTTTTAGTTTTGTGCTATCAATTGATATGCCGAAAAACCACTAAATATTAAATTTTGTGAACACAGCTTTAGCGGTCTTAAAAATCTTTTGGAGTTGAATTATTTTTTGATGAAAATGTAGTGTATCATATCTCGGCAACTAATGCAGACCGAATTTTGAAATTTTAGAAACTTACTAAATTTGATCTTCCCAATTTAATATTATATAAATAAATGGGACATTTCTTTAAAAAAAACTGAAAAAACGCGTAGCACAAAACTGGGTAATCTGGCAACAGTGCCGAAATCACTATTAATTCCATATGTCCAAAACACCTGAGATACTAAATTTGGTAAGGATATTTTTAAAGTTGCGGTTCTTTTTACTAACCAAGTATGCATTTTTCAATAATAAAATTAAATACCTATAACTCTACGTGTTTAAATAATTTTTTACACATTGTATATCACCCAGTATAGTTGGAGCTTTCCTCCTTTTTAAAATAATCACTGTATTACTACTGTAATGACCGACCTTTCCCAGTTTGTTTATTGCATGCATTTGTTTTGTTTCATACGTGTTTAGACCGCAAACATCATCGTCTGAACCAGCCACTCCTCACCAAGAACCTACGCCAGCTTCTGGCTGTTCAGCAGTATCAACTGACTTGCATAACCACCTTGCTGCTTTAAGAAATTTAAGGCAAGGTTTTATAAATCAACATGGGGCGGAACCATCTGTCAGCTTTAGGTAACATTAAAGTGAAAAAAATCTTTTATTTCCTTTTTTTATTATTTTATTTACTTTAAGTTCTAAAAAGTTAAACACAATTGCTGTAGGGTTTGTTTAGATAAATATGCAGCAGGTCTTTGTTTAAATTTTCATGTCCTAAACATCAGTTTTTATTATTTTTCGTAGAACCTATTTATTCATAAGACAAACTTTAAATAAAGATCTTATACCTGCATTATTATGTTTTTAAAATTTAATTGTAATTTATTTTTATCATTATAATACACTCTGGAACAAAAAAACGGACAAAATTTTCTTTAAATTTAATCTTACTAACTTTTTGTTTTTGGACCCATTTTAATTATATTTTGGTCCAGTTGTAGCTGTCTCAGTCAAGATTACTATTTATTAAGGGGATTGCAAAAGTCAGGTTTTTGGCCTAACGGGTAAGGCGTCAGGTCCTTGAGCGCACAACCGACGCGACGTGAGGTGGGTTCTAATCCTGCCGTCGGCCAAAGTCTGAAAATTAGTGGTGAGCTCAGCAAGACGGACAAAGTGTAAAATGTATCGACGCTAATAGCCAGCAAGGACTAAGGCGCCGGACACACTTTGCCGTGTCCTGCGCAACCGTAGACATGCGGACCCCACTCAGTTGGTAGGTTCAGTAGTGCCCCCTGGGTGGGGACGAGGTCTTAAGTTGTCGCGCATAGGACCGTGGTTCGGAACCCACGTTAAGCTGTAGGTCCCGTCTGGCTGACATCACCCAGGAGTACATGGGTTATCCCGGCCTTACTCTATGGTCTGAGGGGAATGCAAACGTTTTTATAGGATTAGGTGTTATACAGGGAAGAGGCAAATATTGCATTTTGACCCAAATTTTCGAACGCCCTGTGGAATAATTTAACGTCACAATGATTTAATAGTGTCTTAAATTTTAAAGCTTCATCTTTTCTTAACATTCCTTTTTATTTATATTAGTATCGCTATTCTAAAAGGAAATTTAAATTTTCAAAGAAGACAATGACATTTTTTTGTGCTAAGTGTCGATTATTTTGTACGTTTTTAAAAATTTCTTTTACTTTTGTTAGGTTGGTTTTGTAGTTTCCAAATTAGTAATCGAATTTTTGTTATCTCTTAAGATATACAGGGTACGACGAAAAGTATAATTTAAAAAAACACTGTATATTCCATTATTAGTAAAAAGATCTATTAAATACGCAAAAAATTCTACATTTGGTATATGTGGTTATCTTAATTAGTTTCGGAAATATGACAATTTAATTTGTTAATGTATTTAAATATTTTACCTTTATTTTTCCAAGTTCTTTCATCACTTTCGAAGGTTTCCGAAACCGCCCGAATTATCCGTTGAGAACTTTTATGCCATCCTGTACTATGGAATTTTCCCGATATTTCTCCAAAATTCTAGATCATTCTTTACGCTTTAATATTACTATAAAAGGGCGACAGAAAACCTTCGAATTATTAGTATAGATTCGACTTTTGTACTGTAAACTTCGAGACATTGACAAGTGAAGATTTTGTCGTTGTTGTAACCATAGTTACGTTCCATTGTTAATAAAGGTATAAAAACGAAGACCGTGTTTTTATACGAGGTGATTCGGGACAATATTAAATTTTCGTAATGTGTTCGTAATGTAGTGTATATTACGAACACCATAATTAAATTGCATTGTTTTCTTTAAATATTTATATTTGCTTTTATAATAAAGATACTGATATAAATAAAAAGAGAGAAGGTGAGAGGAAAAGGAACATTAAAATTCAATACACTGGTAAAAAATTGTGATGTTAAATTATTCCACAGGGTATTCTAAAATGTGTGCAACATTTGACTCTTTTCTGTATAAAATTTAATCCAAAAACTTTTTGCAATCCACATATTAAATAATAATCTTGAAGGAAGGAGCTATAACCGTTGATAACCGGACCAAAAAATAATTAAAATCGGTCAAAACACCAAAACTTAAGCTAAATTTAAACAAAATTTTGTTTACCCGGGTTTTTTGACCAGATCAGAAGCGTATTAAAAAATATAATTTTAAATCTATACAAAATTAAACCTTCCAATATTTTCTTTGGTTTAAAATGGTCGGATGAATTTACTCCTAGCAGTTGAGAGCCTTTTTAAAAATGTTTAATGGTAATAAACATGCAAATATGTTTTTACAAGGAGATTTAAATACTTTAAAAACTTTTTACCCATCAAAAGTTCTATTTATAGTAAAGTTAGTATACTTTTTATTGACACAAATGTCTTTGGTTTTATTTGTTGAATGTTTTATTTAAGCATACCGGGCGGGACATAGGAAATCCCATGT
This sequence comes from Listronotus bonariensis, assembly GCA_014170235.1. Taxonomy (NCBI): domain Eukaryota; kingdom Metazoa; phylum Arthropoda; class Insecta; order Coleoptera; family Curculionidae; genus Listronotus; species Listronotus bonariensis. The sequence continues at coordinate 65,935 of JACEGR010005805.1, forward strand.
AATTGTTAATGGGGTCAATTATTGGCTCCCTAATTATTTTAGAGAAAAATTCTATTGAAGTTTATTGAAGAGCATGCAAATCTACGTCCATGGTAAAAACTTTAGATTTTTCGGTTAACCCGTTTGCTAGTTAGATGCTAATATATTTTTAAAAATTGTTAAATTATTATCGCCTTATATTTATGAACAACAATAAAAATACCATGACATAACGTTGTCATTTTGAAATTTAGTGCTTTATTATTATCAAAAAATCGTACAGTGAAAAGATTAAAGTTGTATTTATACAAACGAATTAAGTTAAGTTAAACTAAACTAGAGTAACAAATTTCAAGAACTTATGGCATTTATAATATTTACATGCTTCAATAAATTATTAATATTATTACAATAATTAATATGTTGGAAATAAACTTAAGATTTAAGAAAATTTTCAAATATTCCTCCATTGACTGCTAGACAATAACCCAGACGTTTATAAAATTGGCTTCTTACATTGGTTAACTGGTAAATTGAAATTTTATTGCATTCTGCAGAAATAGCATTTTTTGAACTCATCTAGATTAGAGTATATCATGCTTTTTAAATGGCCCCAGAGGAAGAAGTAATTTGGCGAAATATCAGGAGACCTGGCTGGCCAATTTATGGTGTGATGTAGGCCAATAACATTTCCATTAAAAGCATTGTGTAAATATTTCCGAACAGCCATCCATTCGGTACCAAATTTCCTGATTTTCCCTGGATACATCATTTAAAACGGGTAAAATTAGTTCTTCGAGTAGTTCCAAATAAAATTCTGCATTTCAATTTTGAATAAGAAAAAAGGTCCAATAATATGTTGTCCGAAAATCCCCGCCCAAACATTTACTTTCCGTGGATATTGCGTCTTCGTTTCGACAAATCTGAGTTGGTTTTCTTTGCTCCAGTATCGGTAATTTTGATGACTGGGTTCATTGTTTAAAGTAAATGTGCACTCATCAGTAAAACAAATATTTCTTAAAAAATCCCTGTCCATGTTTACCCTTTCCATCACGTCAAAACAAAATTCCTGCCGTCGTATTTCATCCCCATCCCGTAGCTCTTGATGTCTTTTATATTTGTATGAAATGTATATATGTAACTATTTCCTTGATAGTACCATTTAATCATCAATACTTTTTCTTCAGTATTATAACTCATGGTTAATCTTTTCGCTCTACGATTGTTTGATAATAATAAAGCACTAAATTTTAAAATGACAACGTTATGTCACGCTAACTGGTATTTTTATTGTTGTTCATAAATATGAGGCGATAATAATGTAACAATTTTTAAAAATATATTAACATCCAGAGCCAATAATTGACCCCATTAAAAATTACATGGGATTTACTATGTCCCGCCCGGCGATGCATCACCCGGTATAACAGTGGCGTTGCGTGACCAAAATTAGGCGTAGGCGAAAACGTGTCTGCGTGGCCCCTTTTATGACGAAAAAAATTATTGAGGAGCAAAAAAAAATTTTTACCTTTCTTGCGAGGCCCTTTAGGCGTAGGCCAAGTTACCCGCGAGGCCCCTTTTATCCTGTAAACAAAATTTGAGAAAGAAAAAAGAAAAGGTTCTCCTCCATTTTTTTAACAAGTTTACAGTTTTGCGGGGCCACTGATTTACAAGTTTCGGCCTCCAAGACCGTCCACATCTTTCATTTCGGTATTTTCCCTATATCACATTCCATACCCCTATATCACCATAGGCGACCGCCTACACCGCCTACGCCTAGCTGCTACTGGTACATAAGAATGTTCACACCCACAGAATCACATACTATGGTACCAACAATTATTGTCTTTACATCTGAAATTAAAAAAAACACTAAAAAATTATATATTATGTGGTACACTGGTACAGGGTACAAAAGTATGTACCTTCATTTATTTAACCCTTTTTCAGATTTTCCTTAAAGGTTCTTTAAAAAATAATTAATGACAAGTCGGTTACCATTTTTAAGTTACAAAATAAATTATAAACTGTACAGGGTCTTTGCAAGAATAATAACAGGATTGTAAATGAAACTAAAATGTGAAACTTCCATCGTCTGTATTTTTTCGCCGAACTCAGAAAATGATCTTAGGTTTCCTAAGAAATTATTTGAAATTAAGACAAAAAAGTTTTCTTTAAGCTATTTTTTTAATGGGGCCCATTATTTACTGGTTAATTTGTGAAATGTTTTTATTCATGTTTTTAAGTAAAACAGATTTGTTTTTATTTTTAGAAACAACTAAATACTCGTAAATTTACTTTACATGAGAAAATGCGACTTAACTTCCCCTGTACAAAAATTCGGCAAAGATCTGTTAAAGTTTTTTTTTCTAAAGGATTTTAGAAAGTTTATTTGCTTTAGGTACATTCTATACCGGGTGTTTCTTAAACACATGCTAATATTTAAGGGGCGATTATAAGACTTATTTGAAAAAGAAACTTCTTATGGCCATATGCCCTAAAAGTCTTAACTTTTCAGATACAGGGTCTTAACATTTTCAAAAAATCAAATAATGTTGAAAACACTTATT
>JACEGR010005806.1:0-68477 GCA_014170235.1 Listronotus bonariensis
GTATTTATTTAAGTTTGAAAAAATACAGGGTGACCCACCATATTCGACACGGTCTATAGCTGGATAACCATAAGGCTTTTAAAAAAGTGAATAGGAGATCATATATAGATCGAATAACACCAAATAACTACCATTAATTAAATGAACCGCCGAACCAATATAGAACATATCTTCATTTGAAATAATGCCAATAAAAAAAACGTTTCTCGTAAAACTGACGAATGTCGCTTACGATGTTTTGTCAAAAACCCATCGATATATCCCATTCTGAAATCATAAATTTAATAATCTTATGGATACTACCATTTATCGGGGATTTTATTTTTATTAAATTTTGTGTATATCCTCACTCTAACTGATCGGGCCGACTGCTCGTCAGCGACTGATATTCTTTGATAACGGTGACAGACTTTCCACCGAAACGTCGATTGTTTTTTAGTTTTTTCTAGTTAACAATATTTTTTTTTTTTTTTTTGATATTTTTGGAGACTTTTTCTATATTTTGTTTTATTTCCAAACTGGATGTAACGCCAATTTTAATGAAATTTGGTATACGGGGGTTTTTGGGGCGCTGATTACACACTTAAAAGAATTTTTAGTCGGGCACGTTTCGTTATCGAGATATTTATCATCAGACTTGATAACCAAAACTAACCTAAATTTATTGTCCCTTTTATTTGCACTCAATTTTTAAGTTTTCTGCTATATTGGTACTTTATTTGATTGATGGGTAATGATGATTTTTTTTAAGCTGTAACACGATTTTTTTTAATCTCTGGACAATCCACGAAGGCTAAAAGCCTAAATACTAACGTACCGTGGGTGTATTAAGCGAGGTAAGAGGGAGTTTGTTGACACGGGACTTAAATACTTGAAGATTTGGGTTGGGAGGAAAGACCTCCTCAGGCAGCAGGTTGCATATTCTAAAAACTCTAGGGATAAGAGATCGAACAGAGTGGGATGGATATATATGTGCGGCACCACGAGTTTCTCTGTTGGGAACCGTGAGTGGAGGAATTTTACTGGATAATTCTTCAGAGCAAAAGCCATGGAAGTACCTATAAAAAGCGATAAATCCCCACAGCCTGACAATGGGTAAGAAAGGGAAGCCTTTCTGTAAGGGAAGAATCAATAACGAGCCGAACAGCTCTTTAACAGGAATCAAGAATGCTTAGGGTTGTGGGGGACGCCATGCCCCAGATATGAGAACAATATTCCAAGGGAGGTGGGATTTGGGACACATACAAAGTCTATAAATTAGAGGGGGAAAATAATTTTTGGCTTGAAAGAGAAATCCAAACTTTTTGAAGCTTCCGTGGCTATAGATACAATGTGTTTATGCCAGTTAAGGTTATTCTCAAATGTGACGCCCACAAGATTGAAGGTGTCTGCTCTGAAAAACTAGGCCGCTCAAAGGATGAGTATTTGATGACTCGTTTCGCGACAAGAAACATAATTGTGTTTTGAATGCATTAAAATGGACGAGATTTTTGGCGCCCTAATCCAATATTAAATAAGGGTCCTGTGAAAGAGATATCTGCATTGCTTTGCGTTTGCTTTCCAAATTAGGTCTAGAGATGGGTTTGGAAACCTGAAAGCTGGAGTGAAGGGTATTATCGTCGGCAAAACTATGAATGGAATTAGTTGTGGACGAGAGAAGGTCGTTAATATGAAGAAGAAACATAATGGTAAATTGGTATTACCATGGCAAAGATATTTTAAAGAGTTTTCCAAATATTACATTTCATATGTCTATCTCTAAGAGTTTTGGAATTATGACCATCTAAACTTAAGAAATAGTAGATATAATTTTTATTACACTTATAAGATTTGAAAGCTTGTGTTTCCAAAATGTTTTTGAATGTGCTATTTTCTAAAAGGTCTTTAATATGGTTGTACAATATGCAAGGTGTTTTATTTAAAAAATGCCAATTTATTATCAATTTTCTGAAGATTGCTTTATTTTTGAAACTATGAGAAATTTAATATATCAAATGTGGTATTTTTTACGGCTTTTAAGCAGACCTTTCTATTGGTGATAATATGTACAGGCTGTATCATTAAAAAAAAACTTTTTGTTATAACTTTAAAATAAAATGCAATCGAAAAAAAACACTTGTATCTCCAAAATAAATCAAGTTATTAGTTATTTGTTAAGATTACTATTGTCATAAGGCATAACTTGCTTTTTAATAAATTGAATTTAAATTTGCTCTACCCTGCGAGGTGTTTGAACAGACGTCACCCTTCACACATATTTTTTACACTTTTTAAAAGTAATCAGATATTTGCGTCTTGTAGATATGTATATACATATAAAGATAAAGCTAAAATAATAATAAACTTACAAGGAAAAAATAAATTTATTTATTTATTTATTATTATTTGGTAGCAAGGATATTATAAAAGAAATAATTTCCTTAAATTTTTTATACCTTGTATTTCAAAAAATAAGACATTTAGTACTTATATTCATATGCATTTTATTGCTTCTTTTGCAGTGGAAAATCACCCCTTAAGGTTTATCAGTAGAGCTCTTGGACACCTGGTATACTCTTTGTTTAACGAAAAAGTTGTGTTTATAATTTTTTTTTGTGTTTTTATTCTTTTTATATTTATTGTAAAACAAAACCTTTTTTAGAGCACGCACTCAAGTAGAACATCTGAGGGATTCTTGGCAGCATTTAGTTAGAGATAGAGCAACACGAACCCTTTCCTATAATGATGAACAATTCCATATACTGGAAAGAATAAAAATAACGCAGACCATAAATCGTTTAAAAAATCTTTTGGAAAACGAAGTTTTTCCTCAATATGAGGCGCTTTCTGAAAATTTTGGAGATTGGTACAAAATGGCTCAAAATGTTCATCTAAAAACGGATATACTTGCAACTGATGTAGAAAAATATGACACAAAATTAAAAGAATTTGAAGAGAAACTTACCATTGACAATGTTGACTATACAGATTATATAAAAAATAATGAACCTGCTAAGAAAACTAGTGTTGTAAAGAGTACAAGAAATCTTCAAAACCAGAGACTTAGAAACAGTTTAAAAAATTATAAGAAAGACAATCAGGACATTAAAGAAATTATTTTAGAAAACACCAGGCTCATGAATATATTAAAGGATTCCACAGCTGAATTAAAACTTTTGGATGAATAACTATGACTATTGTAAATTTTTAGTGGCAAATGAAATCCTAAAAGTAGTTAATAATTGACAATTTCTCTTTCAGAGACGACGTGATAAAATAATATCGTGTATCCAAGCATGGTATACATGAAGTACTGAAATATATATTACTTTTAGGCCCGTATAATTATATAAAACAGTCGGTATGAAGAGACATTCCCACCTTGAAGAGTTTTTTTTTAATCTGTAGAGAGCGCTGTAGAACATTATGGGAGATAGGAATAATTGTTAAGAAAACAATAACAAATATGTCTCACTGTGATCTTAGATATGTACAGGGTGGGCCAAATTAAACTTGCACTTTTTTATTTTTATAGGGCTAATAGGTAGATATGTTTTCTCTGGGTTTGCAAATTTTGGTCAAATAGATTTAGACAGGACTGGACTTTCGGGACTTTTTCCAAAATACTGTATTTAACCTCGTTGCAAAATAAATCTGATTTAGGTACAATTAAGCTAATACGTTTTTCTTGTAGACAAACTATGGGAAATGATTTAGTAAAAGCAAATTTGTCAAAAATTTGAGGATTTAGAAATCATAATTATTTTGATAAATAATGCTTCCCATAAAGCCTGCATTTCTATCCATTTTTAAAAAGACCTTTTTTAGTGTCCTTTGAAAATCATAAATGTGAGGTTACTATGGTTACTGAGTTGGATGCTGACCAAACTTAACAGTAAATGAATTAATAATAAACGTATTAGCCTAATCGTAGATAAAATTAACTTTTTTCGCAACGAAGTTTAATGTATCATTTTGGAAAAAGTCCCGTAAGTCCAGTCCTGTTTAAATATATTTGACCAAAATTGGCAAACCTAGGGAAAATATATCTACCTATAAGCCCTATAAAAATAAACAAGATAGGGGCAACAGATAAAGAAGTATTTATAGTTAAAAAGTGTGCAAGTTTAATTTGGCCTACACTGTATATGCAGAGTTTTTTTCCATGTAATATAATAAAAATCAATAAACAATACGCGTAAGGCCTTGGGCACGATAACCAGCGTCTGCGTCGAGTGGCTAATTCAAAAAACAAGTTCTGGTTAGTTCTGGTTATTTCTCACATAAAGATCAAAGACAGCGCTCTCACATTTTCCGGTAAACGCTGGCCGCTGACGCTGACGCTTAGTATCGTGGGAGAGGACTAAAAATTTTTTTCTAAAGAGGATTGCTCACATAATTGGAGTTAAAAAGGAATTTAAGAACAAGAGAATTTATTTCTAACCAAGTGTAATAGTATTATAATAATAAGATTAAATCTTATGTTTAAATTTTAGGTTCCTTTCATTCATGTGATTTATGTGACTATACAGGTTGTTTCAGATATATTATAAAATTAAATTTCTAGAGGGTATTCCGTGCAACAGTAAAAACATTAGAGTATAAGGACCCATTTCCATAAAAGTGTTACTACGGCACTACGGTCCTAAGACGCGTTAAAATTTAGAAAGACAATGAATTGCTTAAATAGGATTTAATAAATTAAATTTTTGGCTTTTGTACATACAGATAGCATCAAAACTATTAATAAATAAAAAAATAAAAAATGAAATTAATTAATTAAAAAGAAAACAATTTATAAATTAAAAATAAAATTTTTAAACATTGACATTGACATTTTGAACAATTATTGTTGTGATGATATCATATATGTACAAAAGGCAACAATTAAATGCACTAAATTCTATTTAGGCAATTTATCGTCTTTCTAAATTTTGACACGTCTTAGGGCTGTAGTGCCGTAGAGTTTCAAAGATGGGTCCCGATAATCAAATGTTTTCTACTGTTGCACTGAATAACCCCTAGAAGTTTGATCCCATAATTTTAAAACACCCTGTATTGCATAGTATAGTAGTATAGTACAGTAAAGTATGGTATTTTGTTTTGGCAGTAAATTAGTTAACTAAATTTAAAACTTAGTAATATCCTAAATTTATTTTAAAAATTATAAAACTTACTTTATGTTCATTATGTTCACCACTTACAGAGTTTGGTAGTATTCAAATACTCAATATTCTAATTCATATTTCGGATACATTTGGCTGGTATTCAAATAGTATTCATACATCTGTGTGTTTGGGATTCGGTATTCGGCTGAATACTTTTTTGGTCAGTATTCGGGTTTTTATTGTGAATACCGTTTTTGAATGATGAACACAGGATTGGAAGTATTCGAATACCCGTATAGTCAGTATTTGAATACTAAGATTTGAAGCATCCAATATTGTAATTTATTAAGTAAGGACATTTTTTTTGCACTTTATAAGTACTGAGCACAAGGTGATGGTTATTAGTTTTATAGGTAAGAACCTTGTCTTTTTGCTTTTCAGTTTTCATGAATACTCAATTCTGGTATTCATAATTACTCAGTATTTAAATACTTTTTTCTTGGTATTCAAACACTAGATTTTAGTATTCGACCAAACTCTGACCAATTATCATTGGTAAATTAATTTCACTATTTTTTTAATTATTCATTAAGATTTAAAATTAGGATCTCTATTTTATAAGAATAAATAAAAGTAAACCGAGACTACTAAATCTTGATCGTGTCCTTTATAGATATTTAAGCTAATTTAGAATAGCTCAAGTAATTTTTTAAGAATATAAACAATATGAGAAAAGTAATCAGATTCAGAAATTTTTAGCAGCTTTTTATTTACGTCCTTATACCTTAGCATTACTCTCGACTTACGCGATAAGTGGGACCGAGAGATAATCGCGTAAGTCAACTTTGCGTAAGTCGGGGCTCATATAAAATACATATCAATTATTTATAATTGGCAGCGGAAGTAAGAGAAAATAGCAGTTTAAACAAAAAAATGTTTATTACAATCTTATATTATACAAATGTAAAATCGCCAACCGAAGTTATTTTGTAGATAGAAGAGATAAAAGGCTTCATAACAATGAGCATACACACGGTCAGTCAGGTCTTTGATCCTACCTGAACTGAAAGGGAGTTCGCGAGTAAGTGCGAACGTGTGTATACTGAACTGACGGCACGTTCCAAATCATGAAAGAGTAAAGAAAAGTATAAACTAACATTTTTAAAAGAAAGTTAAATTTAACAGCTATAGAAGCAGCAGATAAATTACAAAATTATTTTACTCAAACGCTGACAGCTGTTTACTGCCATATCAAAGTTGGGCCACCTTCTCTCTAAGCACCTTGAGCGCTCGTTAGGATTTCGCTTTGATTTTGTCTCCCACTATTACACGAAAGAGTTAGGCTGTAATCCTAACCTTTTTTGTTCCGTTCTGTGATCTTGGAATGTTTTAAGCGCGTAACACTTGAGATCGTTGCACTCTCATTCTCTTACTAGTCTACAGTGTCGTAGCGTGCCTTGAAGGGGCCCTATATCGCGACTAAGGAGGCCAAAAAAAGGTCCCCACTTTCCAAGAACATTGTTTTTCTTATTTTAACATTGCTTTTTTCGTTCCTATCAAAAATTTTTGAAGAAGAAAGTCCCCACTCCAATTTAGCCGACACTTTTACAGTTTTCCAGCACCTAATTTTTTTGCTTACATACGTTTGGGAGATCATGTAGCTCTGGGGCCCCGTATCAGTTATACGGCTGACACGGCGGTGGCTACGCCCCTGCTTGTCTATCTTAAGACAACTTTCATTTTTCGACATGTTTTTCTCGTATGATATTATAAAGATTTTTTAGATCTGTATAGCAATAAAATATTACTCATGACAACAAATATAAAATATTCTTTTAGGTCATTTAAGGTAATAAAAAGTAGAAGTTAAATATTAATAAATTTATTAACTATAAGAAGTATGCTACAGTGTATAATACAAAAAATATTGTATAATATGTTTACAACCATACAAACAACGCTTTTCAGTTAAACAAACTACCTAAATTTTTACTAAAAGTAATACATGATGAAAAATGTATCCTCTCTTAAAAAGTGAAAAGAGTTGTTTCAAAAATGAGCAAAACCTATGAGGAATTAACACCTGATAATATTTTATTTAAAAACCTCATATCTTCATAATTCTTTTGCAACGGGAATGTAAATAACGATTTACGTATTAACGTTCTAAATCACGGACAAAGATACAGTAACAGACAGACACAATTTTATTTAATAGTTTTTTTCTGATTATATCCAGTAATTCCTTATCAGAAAAATAATGGCAGTTCTAGTTTTGTGCGTGATCCCTTATTAAATACAAGCCAAAACACAGTGATTAATTGTATGTTGCTTTTTACCTATCTCATTTAATAGCGACTTAATTAATTATTAGTCTGATATTTGACAATATGTTTTTCGAGGTAAGAAGATTTAATTGCTTAAATGATTAGTTCGTCTAGCAGATATAAATAATATTGCAATTCTTTCAGGGTGTTTTCTAATTCTCGAGCTAATTCTATGAAAAAAGATTATTTAAACATGGTCCCGAAAATGCATTCTAACTAAACTAAAGCTTAACACCCTGTATTTTGGAAACAATGCCTTTCCGGATCTATGTTTATTTAAACTTTTTTCCTAAAATTGCCTTATAAATGAGCCCTTATTTTTTTAACGCAATGTGAAAACACCCCTATACTAAGAAATAGTAGGAAGCATCTTCATAATACTGGAGTAAAATAAAATGATAAGCCCTTTTATTATAAAATCATTACATAAATATACAGTGAATTCCAATCAAAACGGGGCAAAACGGGGACTGTACAAATAACATAATTGTTATTTGTACAGTTATAAAAAATCTGGCTCACACCTATATCTTTTTATTGTTTAAAATAATAATATAAATTTTAGTACGTAGGTATATCAGAAAAATGTGCATTGTTTTACGAATTTGGTTGCTGGAATTCTACTACTTTCGTTATAGCCGAAAATGACCTTAACTTTCGTATTTTAAATGAGACAGCCATTATATTTTTTCTAATTTGAATAGATAATGACATTACGAGTTTAATAACGCTTAATGTGCTACTTTTTGACAGCTAATCTCTAAATTTTCCTATTTTTTTTTTGTAGAGTGCCATGAATGCAAATTTAATGTCATTGTACTCGAATATTTTTTTCTATTCATATTAGTAAAAACTAAGGGTAAAACATACGGGATGTAAAAATTCAGATTTTAAGATTGTTTCTGGTTGCCTGATGTAATAGAAAAGTACTAAGTTCATAAAACAATGCATATTTATGTAATTTACCTTTTTTGTACTAGATTTTATTTTGATATTATAAACAATAATAAAGTTATAGGTGTAAGCCACCGGCCATAGCCCCTGATATTTGGGATGAATTTTCTCGAAAACAACCATAAAAAAATTAATCCTTTAAGATTAGGTATCACTTGAACCCCCTTCCCATTTGAACTTGTGTGTGACGTTTATGTTGGTGATTTTTTCACAACTATACAAATAACGGAGTTATATTGAGTGGCTCGTTTTAATTGGAATGTACTGCATTTTTAATTCTATGTGTTTGGCATAAAGTCAAAGAAATCTTGTCATTAATGATTCTTTAGTAAAAAAATGAGTGATAGTTGGTGCATAAAAAGAGCATAAAAAACACACCAACTAGGTATGTTACATTTTAATTAAAGATTTTAAGAGTCTTAGATATACTAATGTCATTCACGAAACTTACCACTAGGGCAGTATCAAGTGCAAAGTGAGTACTTACTATTCTATCTGCAATATTAATAATGTCACTAAGACGAGCTAATCATTCATTTTGCCAGTTTCCTATCTTTACGCGGTAATACTTTTAATTAATACTAAAAATTTGCCAAATGGATATGTACAGAACATAGAAAAAGTTAAAATAAATTAACATGTAATAATGTTTTCTTTTATTTAATGTTGATATCTTCATAAATGCAAAATTTCAAGAACCTTCCGGAGAAATATTTTTTTATATTACTGACCAACATATTTACTTCTTACATTGTGAAGTAGTTTAAATAAGAGATTTTTACGTTTAAAAAATATTAAAAGCAAATAAATCGGTCAAGTCACGGGAACGTTTAAAACTTGCTAATAAAAACAACCTAGTAACTTGATAAAAAAATGACAAAAAAATAGAATAAATGATTATTTTACAATTTAGCTATTTTTAGGGTAAAAATGGATTTTTTGTGGCCAATATTAAGAAGGAATATAAAGGGGCAATTATGGACATTTATCTAATATAATTTCCCAGTTTGTTAAAATAAGAAAGTACTAACAGTTTTATTTTATAAAAAAGGGTATGAATAATGCTTTTATTTTAATTAATTTTTAGAAAATAGTATTTTATTAACGCGCAATAAACAAGATGGTGTAATTTCTATAATATGTTGGAAGGTTTTAAAGTAAAACTATTAAACATTATTTTTTTATTGCTTTTGTGTTATTATTAAATAATCGTTTTTGTTTTATAACAAAGTTGCATCACATCAATAATTTTTAATGTAAATCCATAATGTCTTTATTTTATTATATTTAGGTTAAAATTATAATATTGTCGGTTTAAAGGTAAAAGTCACTAAACTCGTTTTAAAAAAATTGTTCGAACATTTGAAAGTTATATTTATAGTAACAGTTTTTTTGTAGAAATAATTTATTACTTACATTTATGACATTCATAAATCTCCATTGAAATATTATAAATAAAAAGATGGTTAGTAGGTACACAAATTTGTAAAAATATTTTTCATTCACTTAACCATAAAATGTCACTTTGTGAGTTTGACCTTTAAACCAACAAATATTATTTGAAAAGAAATAAAAATTATCTAGCAAAGTTGTCACTTTTGCTTTTTTTCCCGTTGTTGATTTTAATTATGAACACTTTTTTTAGATAATTTGAAAAACTTTAGAAAACATGTTAATAAAGCCTTCCTTTACCAAGAAGAATATTTGGACAAACATCTAATATAACACTGACCACAAAAAACCTTTTTAGTTTTTTAATACCAGTATAAAAAAATCATATTTTTACAATTAACATGTCAATTCTCCTAAATATTAAATTTTAATGGCAATATTTTAAGAAAAGGGAGATAGGTAGCAAAGAAAAAACAATATTTACCCAAGTTTAAAGATTAAAATGTAACATCGCACTTCTTTCAAAATGTCTTTTTATTTTCTTAACATTCTATTCCCTTTTTGTATCGAATATAATATTTGCACATAACCACTTTTTATAAATACAATAATAAATAGTTTAAATATCAATATATTCGAACCAGTCAAAAGTTGCTTAAATTGATTGCTTTATTATAATTATATAAAATTATTGAAAGAAAAGCGCAAAATTCAGATGATATATAATTTGGCTTCACAAAAACACAAAACATATAAATATAAAAATAAGTTTAATAAATGTTAAATCTTTAAAAAATTATTTAAATGGGTTAAAAATGCAGTTTATATTAAAGTATAAAAGAAACAAAGATGAATAATTCATTATCAAAACAAATACAATTGAATATTTTAACACTTATATCACTATTTTTTGTTATATGATTATACAATCACAATTAAACACATAAAATATGTTCTTTATACAGAGTTGGCTAAACGGAGACGTCCAGAAATTTGAGAAATTGTAGTTAAGGACAAATAATGACTAATGGTAACAAAAGTAGATACATTATTTTCAGTTATAAATATACAGGGTGTAAAACTTTTCAAAAAAATTGATTTTTTAATAATATCTGAAAGATTTTTTGGTCGACTTTTTTTAAATTTGGTAACGTGGTTCAATATGATAAGACGCTACTTTAGCACTAACTAGATAATAATTATAAATTCCAGCGGCGGCGATAGGGACAATGTCACTGATATTATTGACAAAAAAAAATATAAGCTACTGAATTTTTAAAAGTTTTATTTTTTTTTAGGTTAACCAGCCAATTATCTTTTTTTTCCTTGATATTTGTTTGTATCTTTAGCTTTATTTTAAGAAAAATAAATAAAACCACTTTATTTCATGTTTAACATGGATCTTTACCATGGATTTCTGTATCTTCCTAAGTAAACATAATTTACCTACTTTGTTTTCACCATTAGTCATTATTTGTCCTTAATAACAATTTCTCAAATTTTGGACGTCTCGGTTTGGCCTACCCTGTATGTATAAAGTTGTGCATTACATACAAAATTTTATAATTTCCTTGAAAATAATGGTTAAATATAGATTTTGTGTTATTTTCTTAGAATTATCTGTAGTAAATATCAAGCCTTTTAAAAAGTTTTAAGAAATGCGTTTATAGATGTCAATATAGGATAGTTATTTTTTTATTTATGTTTTTTTTTATTTATGTTTTCTTTTTTTTACAAAAAATCGGACAAACTAGAACAATAGTGTCTGTGGAAAATAATTCCGCAAAATTAAAAATATTTTAAAAAACGTTTTACTTAGCTAAGACAGTGGAACAAAAAAAAGTACAAAACAATAAAAAACTATCAGAAAAAAAGAAATACATTAGTTCATAAGAACATTTAGTCATTCAGTTAAATTATTTTTGTTAATTTTTAGTTTAGAATGCCATTATATTGTTTCATGTCGATTACCTCTTTTGGCTTAATTCTTACCCTAACATAATATAAAATTAACAGTCTGAATTGAAGCAAACTATAAAAAAAAATCCCTACAATTTATTTTTAAAGATTTTAAGTCCTAAAATTCGTTTCATTTTACTAAAAGTTTGATATAAACTGCATCTCAAACGTAACAATTAGAAGCTTTTATAAATCCGACTCGATTGGTTCAGCCACCACCCTACCCATTAATGGTAGTGCAATTCAAGTGTATTGCACAACCAGTCGGTTGGGGGTGGGCCATGCCTCAGTAAGCGGAAGCTTCTTTGTATTCAGAGCCTTCCATTGTGAAGAAGTCTTCCAATTTCCATTGTAGTGTTTCAAAGGTGGGTCGCCTCAATGGATCACGATGCCAACATTCTATCATGATATCATATAATCTTGGTGGGCAGCTGGGCGGTGCAGGCATGCGGTAACCATGCTCGACTTGGTGGAGCACCTCTGCATTTGTCATACCTGAAAAAGATGGTTTACTTGGTTAACATATTATTTGGAACTTTAACATTTTGATAGAAAAAGTCAATACAAAGTTTTTCAAAGGCGGATTTATCTTTCTCAAATTATAATACATTAAAAAAATAAAAGTTAATTAAAGTTATTAGATCTTATTTAAAAATCAGCAACGACATCTCAATCTACCTCAGATTAACAAGCCGTTGGGTGGCTTTAGATGGTATGGTTAATAAAAATTTATATTTAAATTTGTAATTAAATTTCCTTTACTATATATGGATAAAAAATTAGGCGCTAATTGTTATGCCCTTAAATTTTACAACCTTATTTAAATTAATACTCTTGTTCATCTTTTTAAAAGTATATTATTTATATAAATTTGCATTAAATACATCTGCATTTTAAAATTCATATGTAAAATAATACCTGTATTTTTTAAACCACATATGGGTTTTTTAATTTCTTGTTTGGTAAAATAAAGATATATAATTATCAAATTTTTACCTGGATATGGTATTCTTCCATAAGTTACAAGTTCTGTAAGCAGAATGCCGAAAGACCATACATCTGATTTTATGGAGAATTTGCTATAATTAGCTGCTTCGGGAGCTGTCCACTTAATAGGGAATCTTGCACCTACTCTGGCTTCATATTCATCTTCCTAAAAATATTTTAGTTTGTATCCATATATCATACCGACATATTAAGATGTACTTCTGTATAATATGTAAAAAATATTATTATTTAAAAGTAGAGAAAAGTAATCAAATATGGAATAGTATCCCTAATATGGAATACCGGCATTTCTCTTAAACGGAAACTCACACACGTAATTAGAGGGGTTTGTCTTTTTTTTTTTTTTTTTTTTTTTTTTTTAAGGTTTTAAAAAATACTATTATACTAAATTAAAGGAGAGAGTCCTCTAAATATTAATATTAGGAGCTCAAATCTTCACGATATTTTGTTTTTGTCACCCTAAACAATAGTTTTAATATATAAAAAAAATAATAATAATAAAAGTCGATTTTTAGGCCCAGTCTACTGTTTATAGTATTCAATATTTGGAGTATCTATTCCATATTTAGGTACTCTCATCATTCTTTTTATTTTATTAAAATTAATCAATGTACCTAAAACTTTTTACAAAATAAAGGACAAATATAGGATTGTTAATAATTACTACAAAAAGTTTTTTATTTATAATTTTTATGCAAATTATGTGTAAAAACAAAAAGGTATTCCATAATTGGTCACTTTTCTCTATTATTAACTTAAGAAACAAAATAAAACTAAAAAGCAAATATTATTATTTTAAAAAATAGGAAATAACTTACTTTAATCAGTCGGGCCAAACCAAAGTCGGCAATTTTGACAATGTTTCCGTCAGCAACCAATACATTTCTAGCTGCAAGATCTCTATGAATGTAGTTTTGAGATTCAAGGTATGCCATGCCGGCTGCTATCTGAGCTGCCATATCGATAAGCTGTTGCAGTTTAAGGCCTAAAAGAGCGAAAGAACAATAAATTACAATGGATTACAAATTAAAAAATTTAAAAATAGTATATAACCACTAATAATATAACTTATAGATAAATTTAATAATAAACATGGAAATAAAATAACTCCAGTTTAATATTTTTTAAATTAGTCTTCTTTGATTACCTCTTTAAAATTGAAATAAAAATCCTTTTACAACCCCTGTTACTTATGTGTTCGAACACAATTTAAGGTGTTATGCAAACATACCATAATCCTATTCCAATAATGTAAAATAGCGCGACTTTTAATACTGCTTGGTTAAAATCACTAGTTAAACATATCTCCTTTTATTTAAATACCACCAGAACCTTTACTATTTAAAATTATCAACAAAATAATGTTATATTTATTGATAGCCCATGGATTAATTATTTTAGTTCAGTTTAAGAAGCAACACGTTACCTTTGCCTTTTCCTTGAAGGTATTCTAATAGTGATCCATTTCTCATAAGTTCAGTAATTATATAAATTGGTTCTTCTACAGTACAGACTGCATACAACTGTATAAGTTTTGGATGACGTAGTTTTTTCATAATTTGAGCTTCAGCAAGGAAATCCTGAAAAAGATCTTTTTAGATATTGGTAGTAGATAACAACCAACCATTATATCAGCTGGTATATCTATTCGACTGCAAGTTTACAGAACTGATGTAGAAAAGGTTACAATCAAATTTCCCATATATATATATTTGGAACCATTGAACGATACACACGTCGATACGAACATCACCCTGTATATTTTTGAAAGTTAAAAAAAACGAAGATGTAAGCTTAAAATTTTTCTAGGATTTAGTTCATTCAGAGTAAGGTTTAAAAAAATTGACAGGCGTTTTCGATGAGCACAAGTACCTGCCAGGCGAACTGAAAGGTGTGGTTGATAAAAAAGGGTGCCTATAAATAATATAAAAATATAAAAAATCCACCCTGTATATTGGGTCAGGTAAATAAAGCTAAGCAAATGTTTTTACTTGAAATAATAAGAGATAAAACATACAAAATTACCTGAAACAAATAAAGCAAATACTATAGTAATAGTTTTTACTTAACTTTATTCACCTAGCCTATTATCACCAGTATCTCCGTTAAAAAGATCTTTACAAGAGCTTTAAAAAACACCAGATTAGGTACATCTAACTTCATAGTTTTCGAAAAATGGAAATCCAAATAACCCACACCTTTCAGTTTGTATGGCATTGTGCTGGCAGGTACTTGTGCTCATCGAAAACGCCTGTCAAGGGTTTATAAGCTCTGGACTATAAAACCTGAACAATATGCAAGGTTTTTATTTAATGACAACTTTTAATGTCATTATAACAGCTGAGCGCACTTTCGGAATATTTTTTTAAATGAAAAGGGTGGTCAAGTGATACCAATTAGTAGGTATTTTTATGCTCAATCCATTTTCAAAACTTGAAAACCTTTAATTCAGCACTTTTTACATAAAAAAAACAATATCTCTTCTATTTTATGCCTTCCACTGTTTACACACTTTTTTGCCTATTAAATGTAAATTATTGACCGTCGAAGTGCTTTTTACAATATGCATTATAAGTGACAAAAAGTATTCTTAGCCTAAAATTACCTAAAATGGCTCACTTTTTACAGGATAATTTTAAAGCGGTTGTTGTGTTTGGCAAAGCTAAACACATAAAGAGGTCAGTAGGTCAGTAGATGAACGTGTTGTGTCATTTTGTTATTCTGATACGTGTATTGCAATAAACTGATATTTGCCCATTTAAACCATTAAAAAAATAAAAATATTTTGTCAGCTTGTGACATAAAATCTTTAAAAAAAGTAAACAAAAGAAATCTACGTCCAAACGTGTTAAAATCTAAATTTTAAAAACAACTAATTGTGACAAAACATCTTCATCTACTGACCTCTTCAATTTTAAATTACATAATATAATATTATCAGTACATACCTTTGGGTCCATTGTGCCTGGTTTTAGTGTTTTAATAGCTACTGGCGTAGTATTGTTCCACATTCCTTCCCACACTTCACCAAACTGCCCGTGTCCTAACTTACGGATAAACTTAAGAGATGTTCTTTCAATCTCCCATTGATCACGCGTGCGGTGAGATAATCCTTCAGGTTGTGGCTTTTCAACCTAAAAATTAAGACCTTTTAAGAAGAATTCTTTACACAAATAGAATCAGTTGTAACTCGTTATGTAATATCTACTTAAACGAATACTCTTGTGTTAAAGGATATACATCTACGAGTTTTAAGTGTATAGGAAATTATTTAGAAATAAATTAGAGTAACCTAAGTACGACTATTGTTAACATGATCATAGTTATCTCCAACATGGTCAATTGAAGTTTGTTATTTTTGTTTTAGACCTATATGATAATAGTAATAAGTAAAACTAGACTATGTTTCCGACGAGCAATTTAGTGTAATCTTGGTGTTCACAATTTCCAACGTGTCCTTTATTGCAGTTTAAGACTTGTGAAAAACCCATAAATGACATCAGATACTAACTGCTCGAATATTTTAAAGTTTTTTTTTTAATTTATTCAACTCTGGTAAGCTGTTTTTTCTACTACATTATTGTCCACTATTAAAACAATGAAGATACATCTATAAACTAATGTTTTGAATAGAGAAAAAAATTATTTAAGAAAATCATTAAAATATGGTAATATTATTAAAAATAGTTCTTATTTGTATTATAAAGTTCAAGGAGCATACAAACACCGTTTTTATAATTTTTTTAAATTTTAATAGCCATGTATAATCCCCACTTACTGAATAGCCGATTACCGATAAAAAAGCATTAGTATAAAGTTATTTAGTTGCCCAGATATCATTGGTACTGTGGCAACAGTTTAAAAGTAAGTAATAATTTATTTTCTTTGTATTACAAACTGAACTAATGTCCCAAAACCCGGACATTAAAATTACTTTATTATTTTCATACAAATGTAGTCAGAGGCGCATTTACATATTTGCCGCCCGTAGGCTATTATTTTCGCGCCGCCCCTATTTTTTATCCTTTTTCCTTGAAAAAAAAGGTCCTCACTTTCATTTTTACGTACAAAATAAAAATCGAAATCCACTAAATTATTTATAAGTACTAAATCTGCCGCCCCCTAAAAACGTCTGCCGCCTTCCTAAAAATGCCCCCTAGGCTTCAGCCTACTCCGCCTTTTGGTAAATACGTTACTGAATGTAGTTATGGGGAAATAACAATAAATAGTTGAGCTTAATGGTTGGTTAAGTTTCTTTTTAAAGTTCTTTTAAATTTTAGAAAATAATTTAAAAAAATGTCTTAATCTTTACAGAGGGTATTGTGACTTCTCATCATTCTGGAAATTGCTAAGTTTGAGGAATAATTTGTTCTAGCAAATAGCAGCGCAAATATATTTCTATATCTATATTATATGAAGTACTAACATTATTTTGCATTATTTTGGCCCAACCTATCATCCATATCATTTATGACCTTTGGATTAAGATCACGTCTAATGTCTTTGAAGTTAAGATTTTCGAGATAACTTTGCTACGGTTTTGTTGGTTAGTAAATCTGATTTCATATATCACATTTTAAAATAGTCTTTATTTCTACTCTCTGAACTTTTTGGAAAACAAATTATAAGATGCTAATGCAACCAGCGTTAAATTTAGAGGGTGCCTTGGGGGAAGATTCCTCCCCAAAGCAAAAAAATTACCCCTCCCCCCGGGAAAATTTGATGTCAAATTATAAGTATAAATGTAAAGTCAAACCGTGATTGTCCACGGATGGGGTTTGCAAAAGGACAAAAGGATAAAAAACATTTCTTGAGAAAAGTTATACTTGATAAAATCTCTTGCTTGTAAAAAAATATGACTTAAGAAGAGAAAATGTTGATTTTGTATACAAGGTACGCAAAAACTTAAAAACATGATTTCAATCCAAGAGTAAACTACCTTTATTTTTCATTCATTAGCAAAATATTACTTGGAAAATTTGGTAATTGTCTAGAAACTGTCCGCAACTCCGATTTTGACCAAATTGGGTATGGGGGGTTTTTTGGGGGCGCTGCTCACCAATCTGAAATAAATTTTAGTCGAAAACGTTTCGTTTCCGAGATATCCATCATCAAAGTTGGTATTTAAACTAACCTCACCCTTTTAAAACCTCATTTTTCTACCTATTTTACACTTTTTGAATTAAATTGTATAACTTAACTTTTAATCGTTTTTAATTATGGTGAATGCGACGGAGTAGTTTTATGCATGGCTTGCTGCGTTTTTATTTAATTATTTAACTTTTTAATAACTAAGAAAATTATAATTTGCTTTTTAAAACCTGCTTTCCCCAAATTTATACACAACACGAGCTGCCAACGAACGTGATCAAGACGTTTTCGCCAAATTATCGATTACAAACTTTATTCCAAATACATTTTGCTTCAGAATTGAAAATAAAGGTAGTTTCATCTTGGAAAAAATCATGTTTTTAAGTTATTGTAAAACCTGTACTATACAAACTCAACATTTTCTCTTAGTAAATCATATTTTTGTACAAGCAAAAACTCCTATCAAGAATGACTTTTTTTTAAATAAAATTTTTGGTCCATTTGTTCTCTTGTAAACCCCATTTGTGGACAGTCTATATAATTATACAACAGGTTGGTTTTTACACCTAAAGACCTTCTTTTTGTATTTTAACTTTTTGGGAGCAATCATTTTTTTTGGTAACTTCAGGATCCCACTAAATGCAACATACAATTTTATTTTATTTTAATATATTTTGTTAGTTTTTTTAATAAAGCCTGCCCTACATATGTATGTTCTTGAATATTCCCTTAAAATATCGAAATTATGGGAGGAAAGCAACAAATGTGTAATATAAATTTGAGACTAGATGCAGCTAGTAAAGTTTGGGGGGAAATTAAAGAGGAGTTTGATTTTAAAAGAATTTACGCTCCATATTATTCTAATATGTTTTGTAGAAGCTTTTGCTGGCTAAAGTAGAACGTGCCTGAATCATGTTAACGAAAAAATCGTAGATTAGTCTATTTAAATGTCTACTGTCTTCAGTTGCTCAATGGCTTATTAGTTATGGCTGTATTACGATTCACTTTAAAGACTTCTCTAATCTATGTTTAATACAAATAGCAGTGTTGGCAAAAAGTGCGTTAGTGAAAAATATCAAAAATACATTTAAATTTAACTGTTTATTAACACTACTGTTTATTTTAATAAAATAGAATTAATTACATTAAAACATGCAGAACAAATGGAATACAACTTGGGAACCAACTTGTGCAAAAACATCTAAACAGGGCACCGTTAATAACAAGACATCTTAAGTTTTATGATTTAGAATTATGATAAAAAGATATCTTGTTTTAATAGGCGAACAAAGGTAGATTAACACAAAAAGAATAACCGCGAAATAAACATACCTCTAACTCATGAGAGTTCTGTGTAAGCAAAAAGAAAAAAATCAAATTAGTTTTAAACACAAAATAAAACAAAACCACTAACTTTTTGTTTTTAAGTTATAAAATTATCTGTAATATCTGCTCTACTTAAAAAAATCGCGAAATGTAAAACTTAGCAACGAAGAAGAAAAAAAAAGGAAAAAAAGTTGACCTGATAAAAACCACGATTTAACGGAGATATTTGTTTTAATAACAAATATATGAAAAGAAAATAAAGGTATAACATATAAGATAAGAGAGGCAGCATCAAATAAATGTTGGCTTAAAAACTTGGAATTATAAGATTTTTTTATATTAACTGTTAAAAACATTGTTTTACTTGATACAATACATGCTATAGTCCTTTTTTATAGTTTTAATATATCTGAACCTACCTGAACACATGGTTTGCATAAGTTGACACAGAGTCCATCCGCATCATTACTATAATGTTGGACAAGTTCTTGTAAAGTTCGGAAGGTCGTTCTTCTGGCAATGAAAAATCCGCCCTCGTCAAGTTGTCTAATTCGATAGTGTTTTACCGTATCTCCGTCCCTTACTAAAAGTATAACATAACTTAAAATGCTGTACACTTAAATGAGGGTCCTAGTTTTAAAGCCTACTATCTCCATTTAATCATTTTAATACTAAATAATCATAGGCGCAATTTGGGGGGTCTTAGCCCCCAAAAAGAAATTAGCCCCCAAAATTCCCAGTATCCAAGCCGAAACTTATGTGACTAAAACCTAAACGCGATTTTTATGACAATAGTGCCACTTTTACCTAACTGTAAGTCATTTTTCTGGCAGTAATGACAAATAAATCCCTTTATCTTTTCCTAATTTTTTGCAAAGTCTCGAAGGTTGCCTCATACCTTTCGGGACTACCAAGACTCCAGCCTCCCTAAAAACCGAAGCAAATTGCGCCATGTAAATAATATAATAATACAATAGTTTTATTTTTTTAGTGCTGAATTAAATAAGTCACTTTTTAGGACATGACTACATCAGTAGTGAAGAAGCCACGCGGTCATCAGTTCTGTCTTACTTTTAAATAATTTTCCTTTTTGTTTCTCGCACACTATTTAAACCACGCGCTTAAAAAGACAAATTTGATTGCCGTCTTTATTTGTATGACGCCTAGCGCCTGAGGCTTCTTTATAACAGGTTTTTCCTTTACACCCATAACTGAGAGTAAAAACCTAAAAATAAATGGTTTATATTTAATATAAAACATGCAAAACCTTATCTTGGAGATTGTACACTTTGAAACAAGCCCTCTCAAATATTGTATATTAAAAAATTATTATTGGTTATATGCTTAACTAAGTATGTATGTTAAGCTTACAAAATAAAACAGTCCATAAATACATTAAAAATAAAATAAAAAATGAAATTATCTCTTTAATTATAAAAAGTGCATATGATTATAAACGGAGTTTCAAATATACATATAAGATTCCGAAAAAAGTTTTATTTTTTTATTTTTTTGCTTTGTCTGAAATGTTAAAAGCTATAATAACATCGCTTTTGGATATACAGAGTGGTTCAAAATCGTGAAAATATTACTTTAAAAAAAATCAGAAAAATATATTTTTTAAACCACCTAATTAAATAGCAAAAAGGTAATCAAAAGTGTATAATATATTTGTTTTTCCATTGGTTATGGTTTTTAGGAAAAATTGATGTTAACGTTAAATAAAATCTTTAAAAAATATTTATTTACAATTCAATGGAAAACAAATGTTTTTTTTTTAATAAAAAGTTTAGCATTATGATATGCTGGGAAATTTAAAATTACGAAAATGGTGTTTTGAAAAGTAAAAAAATTGGTTTTAAATATTTTTTTAACTACTAAACATGAAAAAGTAATAGAAATTTCACTGTATTTAAGTCCATCAGTGGACACACTGTATAATGTATTACGCATTAAGCGCTAACATTATCTGAAAAAATTACTTAAAAGAATAAACGAAAATCTAAAATAATGTATACTAACACTGGTAATAATATATTATTGGAAATTGAGATCAAGTGCGTTAGTTTTTTTTTAAATCAGTTAAGGGGGAAGATACCTGTAAAATGTAAAAAAAAATTATACAATGTTAGTAAAGTCCTTTAAGAACACGTCTCTAAAATTTATGAATATAATTTTCAGTATTTCCTATATTACAGAGTCGGTAAGTCACTATAATCAATAAATTCTTATGTACCTATTCAAACTTTAAACGCGTTTTTCTCAAAAGTTTATTTTGAAATTGGCGGGCACGATAACTTAAAAAGTTATTGACTGATCTTCCTGAAATATTGCACACATACTTTCTATGTGAACCTCTAAAATCCCAATTTTTTTTTTCAAAATATGTTTTTTTCAGCTAAAACAATGGAAAAATTAAGCCCAAAAGTAATTTTATTTTTTAAGCATTGTATTCCTTGGATTAATTTATTTTTTACTTTTTTAAGGTTTAAGCCACGTGGTCATCAGTTGTGTCTTACTTTCAAATTATTTCCTTTGTTGATTGCCGTCTTTATTTGTATGACGCCTAGCGCCTGTGGCTTCTTTATAACTGGTTTTTACTTTACACCCATAACTGAGTGGTAAAACTTATGAATTGTGATTGTGATGAAATTATGACATTAATAAACACACAAAAAATTAGTTTTTGATTTTCGAATCACTAGAATCGATGCTAGAGTGCCTGCCCGATTCAGAAGTCTCTTCAACCTTCCTAAAAAAATTAGCGTACAGCCGCCATTTTGAATAATTAAAAGAATATATATATATATATTATATTAGTTTAATATCTGAGTAAACTACATTCCAATTTTTGAAAATATATAATCACTCCTTTATTAAAAGAAAATCATGGAAATCAAAATTTAAGCATTTACAGGTATCTCCCCCTTAATGCCACAAAGTCAAGGCTAAATTAAAAAAATAGTAGGGTTAAGCAGAAATGTGCTTGAAATCGTAGTTAAATAATAGAGTTATCATAAATACTAAGACTTTTTGAATCATAAACCTTTATGTCCCATCATTGGCTTTAAACCCTAGGGTGATAGTTTTGAAGTAGCAAATATACCCTTTTTAGCACCATTTTGCTTTTTCTTTATTCTCAAGGGCGCAACTAGGATTTTTAAATTATTTTATCTAAAAACTGAGGCATGGGAACCACACCAAATTTATACCCGATGCTATTGATGCTAAAAGAAGCACTTTGGTAAGAAAATGTTTTATTTTGGAAGAATTGCGAAAAAAGTTAGTTTTTGGTTAGACCCCCAGAGAAAATAAAACTTTTAAAAGAAAAAATCTCTATTTGTATATTTTGATCAAGTTTTATCGACAAATCTTAAATTTCGCAAAAATATCTGCATTTTTCTTGTAAATAGAGGCATATGAAAATCTAGCATAAAAAAATTGAAGAGTGAAAAAATTTTAACTGGCTATAGTTTTTAAAAAATATAGATAATTTTAGAAAATTTGATATTTGTTAATAAAATTTGATCAAATTCCCGAAGAATGAAGGGTTTACTTTTAAAAGTTTTGATTTTCTTTCGCAAATTCCAAAATAAAAATTTTCTGTACCAAAGTGTTCCTCTTTAGGCCAATAGTATCAGGCTGATGGTGTCTCATTCTTTAAATAAAACCAAAATTAAAATCCTAAATGGTTTTCCATTTTTAACGCTCGATGTTTGACAACAGCGCATGACCAAGGCAAGAATAACACAACCTTTAAATTTCGGCGAAGTACTCAGTCAGTAGTGACATTTTACTATGGAATGCTACACGATTGAACAACGCATAGAAATGGTTAAAACCTATTATCACAATCAGTATTCGGTTTGCCAAACGTTCCGTGTACTGCGTTTAATTGATGGATGGTATTCCCACCTAGGTCCTGCGATTTAACTTCGTTGGATTTATTCTTGTGGGGCTACATCAAATCTTGAGTATATGCGGACAAACTACAAACGATTGTCGCCCTAAAGGCCAACATAACTCGCACCATTGGTGAGATTGGACAATCGAATCATTTGGCTGATATAATTTTTAAAACTGAATGTCATCAAATATGCTTCAAAATAAAAATACAGCCATTCAGTATAGTTTTCATAATTTGTTTTACTTTCATTCAAAGATAGAGCGCTGAAAATGGAAAACCCTTCACGCCTGTTCATTTTCTTGCTATTGATACGACAAGTTTTAGGTATTTAGTTTATTATAAACAGAAAATTTACTTTCTATTTATTTTTTTTTAAATGTAGGGTATAAAGTCTTTGTAGTTTCTGCAGGGTTTAAAATTGCTTAGCAAACGTTTTCTATTAATTTGGTAGAACATACTCGTTTCTTCTAGTCTTCATACATTTTTGGGTAATTGGTACCTTATTGAAAAATATGTTTTTTTTTATATTAAGTAGTTTCTAGAACTGTATGAAAATCAGGCAAGTAATTAAAATTATAACTTGAATTAATTAGGTATTAAAAACAAACTTGAATTTGTTATTTTCCGTAATTCATTTTTTACATTAAAACAAAAATTAATTAGGAAGTTGCTAGTTTTTTTACATATTTTCTTAATAGTACACACAAGTGCAGAAAAAAGCAGGTTAAAATGAAAACGTATTTTAGGAAATCCTTTTGGAAAAACCGGGGTCGATAGTTTCCTATTTTATCGATATACTTACATGTTTAGCCACTTCAAAAAGTTTATAAGCTAGTTTTACCAATGCGGGGAAAGAAGACAGTGTAAAGCATGTAGAACACTAAGAGGTAAAGATTAGATAAAGAATGTCGGCAATTTACCGTTCCTTGATACGGTAACGCATCGGTCCTACGAACTCTTTGAACTGGATGAACGTGTATATATCGCAGGCAAATGGTTATTTTAGGCAAATGGCTTCTGCCTAGGTAAATGACTTCTGCCTGGGTAAATGGTGTTTTTCATTTTCAAATGCCATTTGTCTAGTCAAATATCATTTGATTCTATTTGCCTAAGCAATTTTTATGCAAATGGAAATAGAAATATTTGCATAACCAGACGGTCATGCAAAACTGTCACATTGCGGGGATCATGGTTAGTTCTGATAAGTTAAATATATATATATATATATATATATATATATATATATATATATATATATATATATATATATATATATATATATATTTTAAATTTCTTAATAGAGCATATTAAAGAAAAGATTTACCTAACCAACACTAACAATGGCCGCCCCAATGTGACAGTTTTGCATGACCGTCTATAGCGCTTCGAACCACTCAAATTACACGTGCTTTTGCTTTTAACTGTAGTCTACAAAACACACGGTACGCCTAATATGTTATCAAATATATCCCAGTTGTTTGCCTAACAAGGACCACGGCAAATGCATTTACCTAGGCAAATGGCTTTCAAATAAAAATTATTGTCATAAAGTCATTTGCCTGGGCAGAAGGCATTTGCCTAGGCAGAAGCCATTTGCCTAAAATAACCATTTGCCTGCGACATATACATATCGACTTTATTTCTTCAGAATTAGGTATATTCTCGAGTTTGAATGGATGCGAAGACTAGAATCTTACCGCATAATAAATGTTACAAAAAAATCTTACCAGATAAGGAGTAGTCGTTATGTCTGCTTTCTGAATCACGAATTAAGAACGCTCCATGTTCGTTTTCAGGAAGCAACAGTTTCTTTTCAGCTTCAATTCGTTTTATTTTTCGGAAATACCATCTAAAACAAAATAACAAAATTAATCAAAAATGTTTTACAGTAAGATCTAGCCACAATTTACTTTTAAAAGGCCAAAGGGAAATATCCAATTATAAAAATAGTAAATAACAAAACAAGTATAAATTTTTTTTTCTTTATATAGGGCCATCTCAAATCTTTTAAGAATAATAAACCTTGCGAAATTGTTATTAAATAATTACTAAATAGGGTAGGAAATTCAAGCGTAAAAGTATTGACCATATTCATTATTTATTTATGTATTTAAATTACTTATTTATTTCAACGGTCATTGCATTTTTATTATACCTTCAAATTGTAATAGTAAACATTGAAATACTTAACATACATTATACATATTACCATTATTACCAACACATGATTAGAGTTTTATTTTAGTATCTTGTAAGATATCTTAAAGCAAACACAAAAAGGGCATTTAATAATATTCATATAATATTAGTTTATTGTAGTGATCAGTATACACGGTCCACTATATTCCCACACAGCCTCATATTTTTATTAAGTTTCCTTACTGCGATGAAGTTCTCTATAACGCTAAAGGACACATTCGATTTCAGGACATTCTAGTTTGACCTAGGCAAAACAAGTTGGTGCTATGCCAAACTAGTTAGTTCTAGTTGGGATTATTTGGATTTGGCCCAAGCTAGAATGACCTGAAAGCGGATATTTCCTGAAATATACCGGGTGGAAACGAAATAACTATTTAGTTTACTATTTTCTTAGATTACCACATACTGCGTTTACATTTTAGTAGGATACATTCTGTTATCGCTAGATATAACAATATGTGTCTATGACTACCGATTCAACTGGACGTGGCCTACATTTTTATATTTTAAATGAAATATCCTGTATATTTTTCAGAATCTAAAATTATTTTTAATATAAAACCTATTATACAGTGTATCGTAGGATAGGTGTTAAAAGAGGACAAATAAACCACAAATTTTTGAGTTTTATAGCATCATTTTGGACTGGTAGCATGGTCCAAAACTAAAAAATATAAAAAGAATGCAGAGGCTGACTATTTTAACCCCTTCCACAAGTTCTGGTTAGTACAGAAAATATGTTTTATAGTAATATTCTTTACTGTTTTATTACATTTTGTCTTTGGACCCAAGACAAAAACTACTGTAAACACCTAAAGCACAAAACCATAGCAATTTTAATAGTGAATATAAATTTCAGGGATGTTTTTCAAAATATATGTTAGTTTTTTTTTTTTTTTAATTTAAAGTCAACATATATAATGGGACTATACGGTTAATTTTATAACAATTATTTTGCAATTTAATAACAAGACAAATTATAGAACCTTGTAGCAAATTTTGCAATAGCACGTTCCAATTGTCAATCGTCACCTTCGGATGGGAATTATCACTAGTTTTAAATTTACTTCGTAAGTAATAATACAAACACAAAATATATCCCTTGAAATTGTTACGACACAAGAATGTTATCAGGGTTGGCATAATTTTATTGAACCTATTTAAAAAGTTAAATAAGTTAGATGCCTGTCTAAAATTAGTTCAAATATTTGTTCGTAGAGTAAACGTTTTGATTTTATTACCTGGAGAATATATTAAAAAAATATTTTTTAAAGAATTTAAGGGTTTTTTATTTTTAGCGCTCTATCTTTAAATGAAAATAAAACAAATTATGACAATAATTATATTGCAATGGCTGCATTTTTATTTTAAAGCATATTTGATTGATATTAAGTTTTAAAAATTATATCAGCCAAATGACCGCCGCGATTTCGTCGAATCCTAGAGATCCAATTGATGACATTCTGACACAAATTTGCCCAATTTTCCCAATCTCACCAACGGTGCAAGATATGTTGGCTTTTAGGGCGGCAATTGTTTATGGTTTGTCCGCATATACTCGAGATTTAATGTAGCCCCACGAAAAGAAATCCAACGAAGTTAAATCGCAGGGCCTAGGTGGGAATACCATAAATTAAACGCGATACACGGAACGTTTGGGGAACCTAAAAATGATTTTGATAAGTTTTAACGATTTCTACGCATTGTTTAATCGTGTAGCGTTCCATAGTAAAATGTCACTACTGACCGAGTACTCCGCCGAAATTTAACGGCTGTATCATTCTTGCCTTTACTAGCATGGCTGTTATTCACTTAATAAAAAATATGACATAAGCTGCACACGCAATTATACACGTCGTGCAACTTCAAAACCTTAATGGACAATTTTTTCCAATGCGTGAAAAGTAGACGTCTAAAACGAGACAACATTTGTACATGTTTACAGTTTAGCTCTGTAACGTGGTATTTTTAATTTGTAGCCACTTACAATTTTAAAATCAACAGAAACTACTATGTTTTATATGACCTTCCCAAGGAGTGTTATGACAATTAAAGTCTCTAGAGGAGAAGCGGCGACGAAACTTAAAGTTAGTTACAATTTTTTTCCTCCTATTGTAGAGAATATATTAGTTTATTTTCACTTTCATTTTTTTATAAATCATTTGCATTTTGTTATTTTAGTTTTTATTTTGACAAGGGCAAAATTCGAAATTCTCCAAACATTTTAAATGGATTACATTTCATATGTACATATTTTACACTAAATTCTCTTTCGAATAAATAGCACAACATATTGCTTATTTTCAAAATAAGGAAAATTATTTTCAAAATTACGAAAATTATTTTTAAAATGACGAAAGTAGATTGTTTATTTATGAATTCTGTAATTTGGAATAGTAGTGTGTGGTCGCCATTTTAAAAATTACTAGTTTTTGTCCATGTCATTAGAAAGGGATTTTAGGGTATAATTTAAAAATAAAATTAAATAAGGGTGTTTCCGAATTTGAATTTTCTTCCGCCAATAATATTAATAACTATAATAACGTAATGTAAGTGATTTTTCAAGTAGAAAGTTGGGTCATTCCATTATTGAGGGTGCAACATTTCAACGCATGTGTAGGTCTACATTTAAATATTTTACCTTAAAATTAGTTTTACTTTATTATAAAATAATATTTGAAAAGCCACGAGACAGGTTCGAATTGCCATCGCGGATGCAACTTTGGACCAACCTTTCCAGGTCACAAAAACACATAAATCTGTTAAAATTGTGCTACATTTAATATGTTATGCCATAATATTTTGTAAAGTATTTAAAGTAACAAACTACGTAAAATAAAAACTCTAAACAAAACAAAAATAAACAATAAATTATGCATTTTTAAATTAATCGGGGGTGCAATATTTAATTATAACCGGTTCAACCAGTCTAATTTAGGCGAACAGTACCTTCAATTTGATTTTTATAGGAACAAAATGATAGATCAAACAATATTTATTACTAACTAATATACTCTTATTGTCGCTTATATTATATTTTTTTTCAAATACATCAGTATTCACCGAAAATTCAAGTCACTGGCGTAGATAAGGAAGGGGGAGGGGCTAATTAACTTGTGAACTCATTTTTTTGTACACCAAACATCATCTTTTGTAGGAAAAGTGATAAGTCAGCCCGATAGTAGCAATTTGTTTCGTTTGTAACCCGTAGAGACCTTTTATTTATACAGTATCGTAGTAGGGAATGTATTGGAATACTGGAAACTATAAGAGATAAACAAATTTCAAATGTCATCCAAAAAAATTAAAATGGGGAATTTTGTGGGCAATTTAACCATTAATCTAATACCATTGTGACTGTATCATGTTTAATTTTTAAATTATTGTGAAAAATCTGAAAAAGTACATTATTGAAAAAGTGAGTAAAGAGGTTTTTTATCCCATCGATTTTTGGCTTTTTACTAGCCTGCAAAACCTACTGCGATTGTGTTACAATTATCTAAAAACTTAAAATTTCCTTACTGTTAAATTGTTCTAATAAAAATCTTTAAAGTTTAAAAACACTGAAGTTAAAGACAGAAAATATTTATATAAAGTGTAATAATGTTTTGGATAATTTGGACTAATAAGATATACATAGGTACCAGGTGTCAAATTATAAATTTACACCCCCTTTAACTTTTTTATTTTTTATCGTACAAAATAAATAATTACATCAGTTTGTTGGGTTAATTCCGTAGTTACTGAATCAATAATTCAATTTTTAATAGCTCTTAAAATATACAGGGTGGGACAAAAAGTATGTTTTTTTTAAAATGAAACACCCTGTATATTATAGCAGTAATTAATTGACCAATAATTTTATTCATAGCCATATTTTCAAAACAATTAAAGACATACCCATAAAATATTGTATTTATGTAATGCTCTTTAAATTATCTTTCAAATGGTGATCTAATATACAGGGTGTTCCATTAAAAAATCATACTTTCTGTCGTACCCTGTATATTTTAAGGGAAAAAAGAAGATATAGGTACTACAAAATCATCCATTCCATCATTTGGTTTTATAATTGCAGCGTTTGAACCGTTGGGCAATGCTTACTGTTATTTTCCACGTTTAAGAAAATAGCATAAAAAAATTAGCAACTGAAACGCAAGAAAAATATTAAATCTAAATACCCGCCTACTTTTTTTACCTTTGGATACCGTAGGGCTAGCCAATTTCTTATGAGAGCTGTCATTGCACCTGGCCAGATTTTTAAAGGGAGAAAACGATATGTTGGTTGCCTATACGCCTAGGTGCGACATGCATGTTAAGAAGGTATTGTATAGTAACCTGTAATTTTTATCTAGAAACCTGCAAGGAATGGTAAGTATCTGTACTTCATGGTTCCTCTCCAGTGACTTGGTCGCGGCCATTTTATCATTTTCGTTTGTAGTAAACACCGACGCTATATTAATTTTTCTGTTTGTCAGTAGAAATGGCAGAAATAAACATGTTTGGAATAACCCTATCAAGTGGAAAAAGATGAAGAAAAGAAAAAATATAAATTTATTTGGGAAGACCTATATCTACCTTGATTTTGGAGACCTTGACAACGACCTGTACAAAAAACAAAATAATGTTTTTATTTATTTTATAGGTTAAAAACTAAAAAGTTAGGGCGATGTAAGTTTTTACGTTTCTAATGGAATTAAAAATTATTTTTCAGATTTGCATGGACATATTTCGAAAACTAATTGAGGTAGGTATATGAAATCTGGTAAATTAAAAAAAAATAAAAGATGTTTTGATTGGAGAAATAATATATAGGTTGTTCCATTTAAAAAAATCCTACTTTTTGTCGTACCCTGTATATCTTAGGAGATAATAAAAATCGGATTATCAACTCGAAAACTACAGAATTAAGCTAACAAGCTAATATTTTAAGTTATTTTGTACGATAAAAAATAAAAAAGTAAAGGGGGTGGAAATTTATAACTTGACACCCGGTACCTATACCTAGTAATATTACTATCCGCGTAGTTTGGAATTTAATGTCGTATTGCTTATTGCTTAAAGTAAACCCCTGATATTTCTTGTCTATTTAGGAAACTCTGTATACCAAAATAAATTTCGTAAATGTAGGTTACCACATTTTTCTACTCAGGTCATTTTAACGATTTTAGGAATTAATAAATATTATTTTTGCATATCTCCAATATTGAAGGTATGTTATTCAAAATAGGCTAAATATGTCGATAAAGCGAGGTAAAAATGATAAATGCTGCAAATGATCCCGTTTAGTTGAGATTGTGTTCCTAAGCAGTTGTCAGTTATTTATTTATTCCCAACAACATAAATTTCGTGTATAGTATTTTGTTTTTCATTTAACACAGTTTCTGGATTGCAGAATTTTCATAACTAGATTTATAATATGGAAGGTAAGTACTAATGTTCTGAATTATGAATTTAGTTGTACTCGTAATGTAGTGATTATACGAGTCCAACAAAAACGTTAACAGTAAAATTTACGTTAGACATTTAAAAGAAGATCTCGCAAAACCTATATTCCACTGTATCCTTTGTGGTTTATTTTTTTATAATACTTCACTATATAGTTGTTAATACAACATAAGTTTTTGTGCCAACATCCGCCAGGTAAACAGTTATCATTTTTTTCAGGCTGCAAGTCTATTGCAAGACGGAATTTATTTGAAATTTGGCGTAAAGAAGAGAGTTTAGAAAAAATAATTTAGAGGTAATAATTTACGTTTCTACAATACTGGGTTTGGACACATATGTAGAAGACCCCATATTCGATATAATAAAAAAACTCTTAAAAATTTTAATAGTAAATTGACTAAAAAGTGAAAGGACACCAACAAAACTGTTAAAGTGTTTGAACATCGGCATCAACAGTGGTTAGACGGAAATATAGACCTTAACTTACAAAAAACTGATGACAAACAATCTGAAGCAACATCGAGAATGACAAATGCAAGACGGGGTCGACCTACCAAAGATTTTGTTGAGGTAAAAGACCAAACGAAAAGGCAAAAAGTGTTGCCATTAATAGAAACATAATAACTCGTATAAGCTGCGAAGCAGCGGATTAAACGAAGTACTTTAAAGATACTAATAGAAATTGGAAAAGGCTTAAAGCCTTAAAAGATAAAAATATTGCATTCTCCAGCGCCTGCAGTACCAATTATGAACACCGATGAAGAAGCTCTCGCTCTGTATATTGATGGCGATTATATAAAAAAATCGTACATTATGATGCAACAAGGAGCTAAATTAATAAATGCAAATATTTATCCTTATTAAAATAAAATATTAGCGGAAAAAAAGATCCAGACTAGAAGTGCATAACAATATCGGATATCTTTGCAGAAGTAACTCTTCAGGGTTTAGTCGACTACACAGTAAAACGTTTATTAAATGTACAAAAGACTTGATTATACAATGTACACAGAAGCCCAATAAATTATTTTTAATTCACAAATGGGGAGCCGATGAAAGCGCTTCACAATCCACATACAAACAACGTTTCAGTGATGACGATACCGTAATTGTAGAAAAAGTTATTTTAACTTGTTTGCGGTTTGCTTGGTTCCACTCCATTTATGTACCCCAAGTGGCAATATCTTTTGGCAGAATCCAAGGCCATCATCGACTGGATATTGTAGGCATCTTGATTAAATTAATTTAATTTGTAAGAAGGAAACGGAAGATTTAGTAAAAGAAGAAATAGGAAATATAAAAACTCAAATTACTACTACCTACTTATAATAACGAAGATACAGAAAGCAGTGATGTTAGTGATGAATAAATAAAATAATTTTAAAAAACTCATAACCTAAGAATAAACATAAGGCTAATTTTGTTAATGTAATACCATTAATAATATTAAATTTTATTATTAAGTTGTAATAGTAATAATATGTGTTATATCGTGAACATCAGTTATTCCAATTGACTCCAATATTATAATTTGTTGTATAATACAGTAAAATATTAAAGAATGCACCTTAAAAGTATAGATTTCTAATAAATAAATGCTTAAAAGAAGTTTCATTTCATGATAGTATTTATTCAGCGCTAAATAACAAAAATTGGCCTGCGCAAAATAGTTAGTTTGCGCACCCAATTTCGAGTTAGTAAATGTAATGGGCTGTTAGAGCAACAAAAGTAAACGTCAAAAGTGATAAATACCATTTGACGTTAAGAAATATTAGAAAAATAATAAATATAATATGTTTCTACTCTTCTAAGACACTCATGGGAAAAATATTGTTCCTAACACTTGCGCAAAGTGTCTTTCCCTCACCTAAAGCTTATCCAAACTCCGCTTCTCGTCGTTCGTCTAGCTGCTTTTGCGTGCGGGAAAGTAGTACTCTGCGCACTTGCTAGAAAAAGAAATCCATATTGTTTGTTGTTATTTTTTTCTTTTAAAGACGAAAATATTTTACCCACTCTGTAAAATACATTTGACGTAAGTATTTATTTAATTATACAACTAAATAAGATTATACATTTAAATTCTTTGAACAAAAATTTAAAAAATAATTTTATACTTATTTCCTAAATGGGTGGAAAGCCCAGAAAAAATGATAATTTTAAATCCTCGATCAACTTGTTTTTCCGTAAAATTAACTATTTTCATTGACACATTTTTATGCAAAGTAGAGCAGCAATTTCTGCATAGTTTGAACTTCATAAGGAATAATTCATTTTTATACTAAGAATTCAAGGATTGTATAGAAAAAAACGATACTAATTGGTATTTCAATAAAATTACCCATATTGGTTAAGTCGAAATTAAAATTACACAGAACATCGTGTCTTGACTTTTTATTAGTTCTGGTTTAATCAATATAAGTTTAAAGAATTAAAGCGATACCTATTATAAGGATTTTGTATTATTGTGTAACACGTTTAATATTCAAAAATCATTTTAGGGCGTGAGTCCTTGCAATCATAATACGGTTCATGGGTGCAAAAGTAAAAATATTAAAAAAATATGACGTTTAGAAATCTAAGGAGTGATTTTTAAAAAATAGTACATTTGAAATATGTGCGTATCTTTATAAGTTTCCGAAATATGATGATCCAAATCTTAAGTTTCCTCAATATGTTCGAAATATAACGTACATGGTGTTCGGTTATATTTTGAACGGGGTCTACACGCTTTATTGTTTGAGACAGAAAAATATTTTAAATGCAAAAGTTTTAGGGTTTTATAAGAACAGACAAATAGACAAACAATAAGAATAAACAAATGAGCATCGACTTTGTCATTTTAAATGAAACATCATGTATATTTTAGGTTCATTGGAAATGGTACATTTTCCTGTTTTCAAAAATATATATACTTTGTCTATGTTTGGACCACCAGTTATCGCAGAAAATGACTCTGAAAAGACGCTCTGATTTATAGACAATTTAACGAGGGAGGCTTTGGTTTCATTTGTTCCTCTAAATATGGCCTTTCTGACTGGCTTTGTTCGCGTGATTTATTACTTTTTTGACATTATGGGATATTCTGACGAAAAAAAAACAAAAATAAAAATAAATAAAATAATAAAAACCAAATAATAAGCGTCAAATCTAAATTAATATATAGAGATCCTAATCTAGTAACTCCGTCAACATCTGCAATTTATTATATTGGGAAAAATTTGGAGAACAGAAATACAGTGGCAAGAAAAAAGCGGACAGTTAAGTTAAATGAAGAAAAGGCCTAAATATGTAGTTGATTTATTGTTAATAAAGTTTTATAGAACTACTTCAGGTTGTTTAAGTAAAAAATAATAACAAAAAACATAAAGCTCTATCTTTTTACATTAAAAGATTATTTATTATTTCAGACAATTTCTAAATTTTAACTAAATCAAATAACAGAAAGGCCATATTTCTAGAAACAAATGAAACCAAAGCCGCCCATGTAAAATCGTCTATGAATCAGAACGGCTGGTTTTCCAGGATTCAGAGTCATTTTCTGTGATAACTGGTGGTTCAAACATAGACAAAGTATATATTTTTGAAAACAGAAAAATATACCCTTTCCAATGAACCTAAAATATACATGGTGTTCCATTTAAAATGACAATGTCGATGCTCATTTGTTTACTTTGGCTTTGTTATTTGTTTATATTTTAAGCAAATCCTGGCGGTTCTTATAAAACCCTAAAACTTTTGTATTTAATTTTTTCTATTTTAAAGAATATAGCGTGTAGATCCCGTTCAAAATATAACCGAACACCTTGTACATATATTAAGACCATTATAATTTAAGTTGCATTGTTTTCTTTAAAAATGTTTATTTCCTTTTGGAAGAAAGATACTGATGTAAATTAAAAAATAGAAATATTAAGAAAAGATGCGGCTCTAAAATCCAATACACTGGTAAAAAATGAGGGTAAATTATTCCACAGAGTATTGAGTCAATATGCAAAATTTGGCTCTTCCCTGTATAACACCTAATCTTATAATTTTTTTGCAAACCCTATAATAAATAATATTCTTGATGGAAGGAGCTACAGTTGGATCAAAAAATAATTGAAATCGCTCAAAAACCAAAAAGTTATTTAGGATTGAATTTAAAGAAACTTTTGTTTGGTCTGGGTTTTTTGTCCAGGAGTGAATTTGGCTTTAAACCTAAATTAGTGTTTTATTCATTTTTATTAAGATTCACCATTACTTTCCATGATATTTCATTTGCATGAGTAAATTAAAGGGGTAAGACGCAACAGGGTCTAAGTGACAATTTGCCTTAAAATGGATTTTGCAATTTGGAAATTTTGGATAGTTAAGGTATATATTGATTGGCATTAAAGAAATCCTTAATCATTTTAACTACTTTATTCTTTGAGATACTTTAAAGTCAAAGATTTAGGGAAAAATTACCTAGACTCTTTTGCTTTTTACTTATTCAATGGTAAGTTAAGATGAATATTACGTACTTTATTGTATAATCTCCGCCATTCTGACTGCCAAGTTTACAGGTATGAGCCTTTGTTCCTAAAATAATTTCATGAACCAGTCTTGTGGGATGCATTTGCATTTGAAGCCGGTTTGAGAGCCATTTTTAACCGTATTCATAATAATAATTCATGTTATTTGTCTGGGTACTGGACTGCCATTTATTTATTGGAATTTTACATAACACGAGGCAGCGTACTGTCGGTGGTTTATTATTTTTTTAATACATCTTGCAGATGGTCGGTAACTTATTTTTAAATCTTAGATTATATTAAAGTTAATATTGAGGATAAATAATACCGGGGACAACGAAATTACTATCCAGCAATTTATTTCCTTTAGTCCAACCGTATTTTTCAAATTTAGGGATTTTATATTGTATACCCGGATGCCAATTTTAGATATATATTAGCCTCTGTGTATTACTTCCGGTTTAACCGAAAATGGTATAAACCTTGATATTTTAAATGGAACACCCTGTATATTTTTAGAATTTGACTTCTACAGGTCAATCCTGACATAAAACCATTAATTCATTTAAAATATTAAAGTTTTTATCACTTCCGGTTAAACCTGTAGTAATAACCAAAAAGTCTTGTATCCAAAATTGGCATCTCAAGATACACTATCACATCCTAAAATGTGAAAGATATACTCTTTTACTGAAGGAAATAAATTGCTGGATCAGTGGCGGAGCCAGGGGTGGGTTCGGTTGGGCGAGCGCCCAACCAGCTAATAGAACGCAAAAAAGTCATGTTCGAAAAACTATTCCACTTTTATAAATCATTCAGTCAACTCATATTTAAGTAATCCGAATCATGGAATTCTTGAATAATTGATCTATGGTCCCAATATTACAAATTACCAGTATGTTGCGCTATGTCATTAGAAATGAATTTTAGTGTAAAATTTAAATATAGACATTGATAAGATTCTAAAGCCAGTTAAAACCAGTTTTTTGAGTGAGATTTCGTTGATCACGCATTTGACACTGTTAAGTGAGATTCGAGAATAGACCCGCTGTTATGTGTATTTAAAATTTTAAAGACCAAATGTATGTCACTTATTAATAAAATAAAATATAGTGGTTGTCTAAAGTCAGAACCCCTCCCAAACATTTGAATTGTTTAGTATTTCTTCATGAAAATTTGAGGACTTTAGTAAGACAACATTAGATTTTAGGCAAGAAATGACAGATATAAATGTGAAACAGAGAGTTCAGCGCCATTGTGAAAAACAAAATTAAAGGAGGGCACATCATTTTAAAGCAGAAAATATGCCGTTTTCCCTCTTAAATGGAACAATCTGTATACATTTTCGTGAGTTTTGATGCGAAAATGTAGCCACACTTTAATATAAACAATTTTTTTACCCGATTTGCGATAGGTGTAGGCCGTGTAGGTTGGAGGTGGTTTTCGTTTTCAGTTTATGAGACCTTAAAAGTGAGCTCCTAAAATATTTGTACTGAACTTTAAAACGCTCTGTATTTATATAAAAACAATATTGCATTGCACATTTTGCTGCCTACCCTCCAAATTTCTCTGACGGATATCGCCCTTAAAAAAAAGCTGGCGCCGCCACTGTGCTGGATAGCACTCACTGTCACCCGGTAGTTTGCTTCTTATAATATAGCCACCGCTAAAGTCCCACATAAGGGGATATCAAAGACTGTATATTCCTGAGTTGAATATAGAAATCAAGACATTATTTTATATGTACATTTCCGATACTTTGGGAAAATCCAAGTAAGCCATGTTAATGAATTCTTAATTTGCATCATTAATTAACGGGTGAGTGGAAAAGTGCTAAAAGTGACAATTAGAAAATAACAAGTAACAATTAGAAAAAACTGCGTCATTTACGGCAAAACTTTAGGGACGCAATTAGAGGAGTACTGGGGGCCTCTTCCCCAAGACGTCAGTAAGCCCCCAAAAATCAAAGATCATTTAAGACGTATAATTGTTTTTCGGCACATATACACACATTGAAAATTGAAGCTTAAGCCCCTCCAAAAATGACTGGCCAGTTTGCGCAACTCCTAAAGTTCAATTGCTTAAAATTTAGAATAATAATAATAATATTCATAATAAATAAAAATTAAATCCTAAAAGATTTATAAATATACATTAAATCTAAATTATAAACTATTGGCTGCACTTATCTCCTATCTTAACAAAATGTTACTTGTACAACTTTTCCACTAAACCCCTTAATTATTTGACTAAAATCTTCTGTTTTTTCAAACGCTATTAAAGTCATAATTTTCAAGTTAAAAATAAATACCCTAGCATTTAAAAAAGAGACATTCAGCCTTATGCTGTAAATACATTGACTTATATTCAAGCTCAAAAAAAATGGTAATTAGCAAAATTCCATATTTAGATATAATTTTAAATTCTAAACATCTTTTCTTTATACCAGTTTTCGATATTAGCAAAAATACAGGTACCTTACCCTTAAGCAAAAATCACATTTTTGACCAAATCTCGCAGACGACTAATACAATTTGATATCTCAAGGTTGCAATTTAGGTTTTGGATCATGCAGAACTTTTTATAAATTATAACTTTTTTCGTAAACTTAAAAATAAAAAAGTTTTCCATATGACGCCAACTTACGTAGACACACTGTATAAATTGAACGTGTTCAAAATACATGGAAGAGATTTTGCATTTGGTTGAATGACCGCAAACGAGAAGTATTTTAAATATCTTTCGATAAATTCGCTAAATCATCTAGACTTTAAAGTATCCATTCATCCGATAGAGAAAATAAATGTAAGTAAGAGTGACTTATCGTAAAGGAAACGAGAAAATCTGCCGTAGGAGGGCTCTAAAATGGCAATTATAGGTTGCGGGCGCTTCTGTTGAATTCAGTGGCAGTGGCGTAGCTAGGCGTAGGCAGTCGCCTACGGCCTCGCGACTAGGCCTTGAAGTTAAGAGTTTGCAATAGGTGTAAAATGTAAGACATAGAGTACGGGTACATTGTTATACTGAATCTGATTCAACCGATCGGATGAACCTTAATCCGACAAAAATTGCGATATACTCGTTTCAGATTAAGTAAGGGATAGCATTGAACGCCATAAGTGAATCCTGTTTTTCAAGCGATTTGAATTGAGTTCAGTCCAATCAAAGGTTATATTTATATGATATTCACAGTTTTGGAAAATGCTTGAAAAATGACAGTTAAGTAAAACAGCTGACAAGTGTAGAAACGAAATATTGGGAAATGAAATGATAAGCTTAAATATTTGCTAAAATTTTGTGATAGTGTTTCTTTAATGGTTTTCGATGTTATTTTGTCTATTTTTCTAAAATTAAATAAAATTAATTTAAAAAACCCAAAAGTAAGGTTAGAATCTTATTTTATTTGTTTGCTCTCTTTGTCATTGTATATACTTTTCTATGTCAAATTTAAATAATTTAGAACCGGATTATCTGCATCCGATAAATTCTAGGACGAAGGGCACAGTAATGCGATCCGTCCAGTCAGGTTCAATTTTTACGATGTACCCTTAGTCATAGGTGTAGGCCGTGTATGTTATAATTTTGTGCAGTATCAAGCGTTCTTGAAAACAAAGTAGTTTATTAGAGGTTCTATTTTTTTGCTGTCCAACTGTAATCTTTTAGGGAAAAGGCCTCGCAGATACATGATTGCCTCCGCCTGTACTGTATTTGAAGATAAGGACCTATTTAAAACAGTGTGTAATTAAAAGTGTGGACCTCAACTTTTTGGTATCTCAACAAAAGGGGTCTCGCGGATACGACTTCTGCCTGCGCTTCGGTTCGTGCCTACGCTTCACGCACCTACCTCTATTTATCCATCAGATAATGGATACCGAGGGAATCTCGGGTGAATAAGAACCCCAGGACAACAGAAGGCGGAAAAACAAAGGGAATTTATCAATGAAATTTGATTTAATTCACAGTAAAAATACGAAAAGAGAATGTGCTTTTACAACTAGGATTTTTTCTGGAGGAGGGTAATCCAAAAATCAATTTTTGTTTGCAAATTCCAACATTAAAATTTTCTTATGTATATCCCAAGACCTAGTTTTTAGATATAATAATGTAACAATATTATGGTGTACATTAATTAGATTATCTTTTTGGATTAAGAATCACAATATTTCAGAAGATTTTATTTTTATAGTATCAAAAATTTTAATATTTTTGATATTGTTATTAGTTAGTTAGAGTGTTAATATTATAACTTTGGCATCACATCAACTACCATCTTATATTCATCAGCCATTTATGATGGTTACAGTTTCTTTTTCTTTTTTGAGGAAATTATATTGTTACATTTAAATAGGTAGAGTTTATTTTTACTTTATTCGTAGAAAAGAAAACATTTCTTAGCATTTTAATGTATTAAAAATGGGTAACCAAGCATGCAATTTTGTAGTTTAAACTATACTTACAGTAGCAAAAAAATATTTAATGCCAAGGTTTTTATTGTGCTAAAATCAATATAACATTGTTGTTAGCCATACCCACAGAAATCAACCCATGAAAGGACAAGGACGCCATTTTAATTGTTACATTTACATAAAAAAATATATATTTTATATAATGTACTATTTTTACTAAAGAGATTTATACTGGTTGCTATCTAAATAGATTTATAGGTTTTTTCTTTTCAAGTCACCTTTATTATGTATTATATATTAGTAATCGAGTAGGATTATTACTAAAGAGTGAAATAACTATACAGTAGGGGTCACTAACTACTTTCATTAGGGGTTCATTATTAATATTTTAAAGATAATTAATGGCGCGTTTACATATGCATGGAATTAGTGACGCCAGTTATTACTTGCACGCCAGTTCACAAATCACTGCATATGTAAACATCTACTGGCGCGCCAGTATATCCATGCGTGCATAAATGTCAAAAGTTAGTTGCCTCCTGACTTTTCCATGCGTCCAGACTTGCAACAATTCGCCAAACATCCATCCAAACGTAATTTTTAAAGTTGATT
Organism: Listronotus bonariensis; assembly: GCA_014170235.1. Taxonomy (NCBI): domain Eukaryota; kingdom Metazoa; phylum Arthropoda; class Insecta; order Coleoptera; family Curculionidae; genus Listronotus; species Listronotus bonariensis. The sequence continues at coordinate 40,207 of JACEGR010005806.1, forward strand.
AAAATTTATTCCACAATTTGCGAGTTCAATAAACTTCACAATGTTGCCAGTGCTTATGTGAAAATCGTTACGTTAAATAAATATGCCAACAAAGGAACAAGCAATAGAAAAGAAATGTCGTAGCTTGTATCTTTTGTGACGTAGGCACACTCCAACTACGTTATGGGACTATGCGGCGTTTTAAATAATTTCGCGGGCATTTCAACAAAAAGGCAAATTTTGGTATAATTGCAAAAACCTTGCAATTCCCAAAAAAATAAAGAAAGGAATAAAACACAATCCATCTACACCGAAAATTGCTTCCTTAGGTGTACATGGCTAAGGGCCTATTATACTTATTCTCTGTTACTTTCTGTTAAATTCTACAATTTTTTTAAATTCTTATTTCAATAATTATCAGTTTTGTTTATGATATTTGTTATTTAAAGCTGACTTCTAAAACAATAAAAAAATGCATATAAATGTTGAAATACTTAAAAATAAAAAGCAACCTTAAAGTTAATTTATAATTGTCTACGACCTTTACATATTTAGTTTATTTATACTATATAGTTAGTGTAGTTACTAATTAAGCTCGTAGTTTATTGCCTGAAAAAGTAAAATTAAAATGTAAATAACATACCTATGTATATGTTAAATTCATCAACCGTCTTGAACAAATATTTTCTCAGAAGTACTAAATCTAATTATTATGAATACGTTTCATAAATAAATTAGAGCAAATAAAGAGAAAATGTGGCAATATAAATGTATTAGATGTTTAAAAACACATTAAATCCAAACAAGCTTTAATGTCCAGTAATTTGCAAAAAATAGTTATAAGTATTAAGTTTTCGTGTCACGATTTTGCTGTTTTTATTAATGCTTTTAAATTGGGTTCAGTATGAATCGTATATGATAGACATATTGACGTTCTAGAACAATTTCTAAATTATCTAGCATACGTATGTAAAAATCTATAGAAAGGAACTTGCACAAAACCAATGGATTTTTTTGAAAAATTGCAAAAATTTTGCAAAAAAACAGAATGCCTAATATTCGAGGTATTCATCCTTACAAGTGTGACAATTTTGACATTTAATTATGGGTCAAATAAAAAAAAATATAATAAGAACAAAAAGTTTCTTATGGAATCCAAATCTGTCCTAAAAAATGAGATATTTTCCATCAGATAGATAGGTAATTTTAAATTTAAATTTAGATTCTGTGAAAAAACATCTTTTGTTTTTATTTCACTTTCAGGCTAATATCTTAAAAGTTATGCATAACTGGACTTTAGAGGTATCTTTTGTTAAAATTTTAACCAATTCGACAGTTTTTTTCAATGGTTTGTGACCTCGCACGTCTGGACAAATAAATCTTTTAATTATAAAATTGAAATTAAAAAATAAATAAATAAACGTCAAGGGTCTGAGCAGCTATTATAAATATTTAAATTATTTTATTATTTAAACAAAAACAAACGAACATTTAAGTACAGGGTGGGCCAAATTAAACTTGCACACTTTTTAATTAATAATAACTTTTTATCTGTTGTGCCTATCTTGTTTATTTTTAAAGTGCTAAGGGGTAGATGTGTTTTTTCTAGGTTTGCCAATTTTGGTCAAATAGATTTAGACAAGACAAACGGGACTTTTTCCAAAATACTGTATTTAACCTCGTTGCAAAAGAAATCCAATTTAGCTACAATAAAGCTAATACGTTTTTCTTGTGGACAAACTATGGAAAATGATGCAGTAAAAGCAAAGCTGTCAACAATTTGAGAATTTAGGAATTATAATTATTTTTTATAAATAATGCTTCCCATAAAGCATGCATTTTTCTCGATTTTAAAAATAACTTTTTTTGTGTCTTTTGAAAATCAAAAATGTCAAGTTAGGTCAGGTAACTGAGTTGGATGCTGACCAAACTGAACAGTTAATTAATTAAAAATAAACGTATTAGCCTAATTGTAGATAATATATTTTTTTTTGCAAGAAAGTTTAATGCATTATTTTGAAAAAGTCTTGTAAATCCAGTCCTGTTTAAATCTATTTGACCAATATTGGCAAACCTAGAGAAAACATATCTGCCTATTAGACCCTCAAAAATAAAAAAGATGGACGCAACAGATAAAAAGTTATTATTAGTGTAAAAAGTTTAATTTGACCCACACTGTATATGATATAATATAAATTAAAAAATAGCTGATTTTACCTCAGACATATCTATGGTATGAATTTATTAATTTAATTTTTTTAGAATAGTTTTTAAGTTTTAGTGCGTTTCTTTAGTTTTACATTTTTATTTATGCGTGGGTTACATATTTTTATTACTCTATTTTCTAGGTCGTTTATAACTATTTTTTTATACGCCTTTTTTCAATAGCATAAAACCTATTTATCACGCCCAAAGTAGACTAAATGATCTACTACTATTTGATAATTTGTTAGTCCACACTGGCTCTGATAAATAAGTTTTATGCTTAGAATGTAATAAAAACACAAATTTTACTTTGTTATTTTGTCACATATTTTATATTGCTTTTGCGTTACTGCAGTTTCGACATACTATGTCATTTTCAAACGACTTTTAAAAAGTCGTTTGAAAATGACATAGTATGTCGAAATTGCAGTAACGCAAAAAGCAATATAAAATATGTGACAAAATAACAAAGTAAAATTTGTGTTTTTATTACATTCTACGTAAAAATGTATTGTCACAAAGTAACGGACTACTCAATAGATTCTTTAAGTTTTATGCTGTTGAAAATAAGTGTTAAAGTATTTTTTTAATTGTGGGATTTTCTGGTCTGGCTCTTTACGCCTTAATTCTATTCTATAGGGCGTTTTTAAAAATGCTACTACACATTCCTAAGGCTAAAATGTTTTAAAGCCAAAAATTGTTTTTATTGATATGGAATATTTGGACAGGCGTTAGTATGATATGTGATATGTGAGACAACAAATGGGATTTTTTAACAATCCTAAAATTACAGTATTTCCGTCATTTATTTAAATTAAAAATAAATTAAGTCAAACAAATAAAAATAAAAATATTACATTTACCTAAACGTGTTTTAAGTAAATGTAATATTTTTATTTTTATTTGTTTGACGTAATTTATTTTACTATAAATTAATGACAGAAAACTATAATTTTAGGATTGTTTTTAAAAAGAAAAAACCATATACGATATGTTTTCTTACATATTATATTAATGCCTGTAATGTCCAAATATGCCATACCAATAAAAACAATTTTTAGCTTGAAAAAGATCCAAGTACTGATCGAAACGTCGGTGAACAGATAAAATGTCGTTTTTATTGCCATTCTCGTTCACGCTAGTCTTTCTTCTTCGGAGTTGTTAGTAAAGGAGGCAATAACTACCATGGATGTATAAATAGTTTTGTTATGCGTATTGTCGCCATATTCGACTAGAAAAAGGTTTGGGGAGGTGAAAAATGCGAATCTTCTAACAGTTAATTGTAATTGTAAACTCTAAAGGACGCTACCTGGGGTATCTGGCATAAATTAAAAATCATGTAACTTTTTTGAGCCTCTATTACCCTTTAAAAAAATGTTTGCTTTTTAACATATTTTACCCAAAAAAGGTATGCTTGATAAAATTTGATTTAGGCAGCCGTTTTTGGGATACCTGAATTATAAAAAAATTTATGGCCACGTCTAAACTATACAGGGTATTTTAGAATAGTATACTGATCTTTATAGAGTGTAAATCGTTAAGTTTTTTATTTTATGAAAAAAAACATCTGTCAAGTTTTAAAGAATATGCATTTTTTAACACTCTATATCTTAAAAGTCAAGACATTTGGGGCATAAGTTTATTTAAACCCTTTTTTTAAATCATAGATCATATATGTATAACTTAAAGCTGGGTATTCAAGAACTGCATTTTTAAAATCCAGACGATTGCTTAAATCAGCTTGTAACAAGTATACTTTTCTTTTTACGTAAAATATGTTAAAAAATAAAAAATTAAAATATTTATTTAAAATTTAAATATAGAGTGACTCAAAAACATTGATTCGTTGTAAATTTCTACAGGATCACATAGGTGGCGCCACCTATTTTTTAAAGAAATGTGAAAGCAGATTTTGAAGTTGAATCCTCAAAACCTCTGTATCCGAATATTGTGACAACACACTAACAAAATCTTTAATATACGAAAATAAACTAGATTGAACTTTTGACACCCCGTACCTCCGAAATCATTAATTTTTGGACTAAGGTTAGTCGGGTCAGATGTTCATATTTGTATCATCAGGAATTTGTGGTGCACCTTTTAGAAACATCCTGTATTAATTTAAAATTAATTTATAAAGTCCGTAACGATAATGCAGTTTTGTAGTATTTATATTCTCGAAAAGAAATCCAATTTGGATAATATATATATTTATATGTATTTGTGACGGCGAAATCTGTAAATTTGCTAAATATACGAATCAAATTTGTTCGTTTCAATTGGGAAGTTGTACGCAAATTATGGTTTAATTATTACTTTATTAATATAAAAATAATTATTTTTAAGTGACTGTAATTACTAAAATTTTTTGATTGAATAAAATAAAATAATTATTGCTCGTTATGTATAATTCCCGGTAACCAGTAATCGGCAGAACAACGTTCATTTGTGATTATATGTAATAAATTAAAAAACAAAATTATTACTTAACAATTTGCTTTGGATAAAGGATCAGAGAAGCAAAACAAAATAGACTATTGAATTTAAGAAAATAAAAGGTCTTGGGTGCCTAATATGAGTATACATACTATAGTTTAAAAGTACGTTCGTTGCTTGGCCTTGTTTGGTATATTATTGAGTGCTACAATATTCTTGGGATTAAAGGCAATAAAACAAGTACATAAATACAATCTAGTGCGACGTTGTGAGTGCAACACTATGACATTCGTCTATATACTGTTAAATGCTGACCACCTTCTAACAGTAACATAAAACGAGTATTTATACCATATAAACAAACCTAAACAACGGTTTAGAAAAACATATTTCGTAGTTGATATAGTGCAGGTAATGTATCTTTTCTAATCGGCAATTCTCATACCTGTAATTACCATTTGTGTAAAACATGATATTGTAAAGTATCAATAAATAAATAAATATTTAAATATGAGGCATCGCTGATCTTGATTGAATTGTGACAGAGAATTTAATTCTTCAAAGTAATTGCAACGTCATTAGAGTATATTTTATGTAGAAATTTTGTTTTATTGCCTTTAATCCCAAGAATATTATATAATTAAACTATATATATATATATATATATATATATATATATATATATATATATATATATATATATATATATATATTTTAAAACTGACCCTGAACTATAAATATAGTTTAAAAATAATTATTAGAGGTAGAGCATTGAAAACAAGTTCAATTTTATTCACTTGAATGGAGTTAAAGTCTATGAATAATGTCCTAATGCCTACCCCAACTAGCCAGCAAGATATCTTGTAAATGATAAAAAGGCTGCAAAGCAAATTGTTTGTGGAAAATTTGGTATTAAATGACACATTTTTCTGTAAAAGGTACGCATATGAGTAAATTTTAAAAAGCAAGCTATCTTAAAATATCTAAAAAGGCGCTAAATGGTGTCCCAACTCTATTTATACCCGAAATAAATTCAGTTCTGTACAAGATACAATAAAAGTTTCCGTTTGATTAATTTATCTTAAAATAATATAAATTTACCAAAAAGACTACAGGTTTAAAATGTACATTAATAAACTATATATTATTAATAAAATAATTAGGGAAGTTAACATAGGCTTTTTTTTTGTGAAGAAAAGATCTAAAAAACAATGCAGTTCTTCAACAAGAAACTTTGTTAAAATTAGTTGTTTATATTATGGTATGATACTATCAAGTTCAAGAAAACCGATGCTACCCAAAATAGTTTATGATTATAATATTCATCCCAAGGAAACTAGTACAACCTGCAAGGAGTTCAGAAATTTATATATGTTAAAGAGAAAAGTATTACTTTACCAGTTACAAATACATTGATTTTGATGTTCATTTGTTTATGTACATGGTCAGATTTACTGCAATTCCAAATCAACAAAAGATGTATGATGCTATTTGAAGCTTAAAATTATTCATAATTGTTAGTTATTTAAACAACATTTATTTAATATCCCCGAGCATGGTTAATAAACATGGTGTGACTTCAGCTAAAAATAAGTTAACATCTCTCCCCGCCGGTCTCTTGCGTCCCGTGGTCATAAATATAACCCAGTTGCGTCCCGGGTCTAAAAATATTATGGTCCATTTGCGTCCGGCAGGTACAGGTGGCCCGGCCGGGGAGGTGGCCCAGGTAAGAGAACCCTTTATTAACTTAAATGTAATGCGAATTTAAATAAAATCCATGTGTAAAGACTCTTAAATCAGTATCACTCTTATTGGTAGGGAAGTCCAAGAGGAAATTTCGGGATTTACTACAGCAAGGAAGATTTATATACCGGAGGATACCTTGTACTCGGTTAAGTACCTCCACCAAATATGATCTCTGTATACAGAGCCGATCATAAAAACCAAGATATATCCATCAGAAATTGTCGAGAGCGACAGATTAAGATAGGATAAGTTAATTACATGCCAAACAGTGTATATTCCACTAATCTGACAATTTGAGAGTGACGTAAAGAAAATCAGAGGTCTACAAAGAAAAACGTCAGATTAACATTTTCGAGCGTGGTTTTTTTTATTTTAAAGAAAATAGTTTAGGGATAACGGAAAAACCGATGAAACGGTATACATTATATAACATTTTTTTCTTCTTATCATTTGCAATCCAACAGGTATCTATGACGCTCGAGTAAGTCCCCATTAAGCATCGTGGGCTCCCCTACTATATTGCATTACAATAGTTCTATTATTATTACAGAGTAAAGGTGAGGGGTCATGGTTAGTTTTGGTTAGTTAAAACTTTTTGTTTAATTCCTTAATTAAACTAAGACTAATACACACACTTTATAAGTCCACTTAAGAATTCTATTCCCACCTTTAGGGTACCAAACAAGAAGAAATAATTATGCACTTTTGTCGAGGTGACCAAACCAGAAAAAAAGTGTCAGGTCAGGTAAAATTTTATTAGGTCCTCAAACAATAAGTTCCCAAACCAGCATAAACCGGATTTCCTTCCAAATAATTGGGTCATACCTTTGGCCGTAGGACGTATGAGGCTACATGTACTTAGAGTTTCTAGGAATGAAACGAAAGTGACCTGTAGCCACATCTCTGCTCCAAACCACCGACAAAACAGGGCTAAACGTAAAACTTAATTCTAAAAATACATACAGTAACATATCAGTATCATTACCAAAAAATGTTTTTTTTCTGGACGTAAAACACATCACACGTTTTTTTAAAGTATTTGTATCTTTAACTATTTACAACAACTATACAGTTTACAAACAACAATTCTGATGCAACTAAATACACTGTAACGAATAATTACCAACAAAACATCATTGCAGTTTGACACAAATAAGGCAATTTTCTTGCATAAATAAATGAAATCACTAATTACCAAAAAAGAATAATGACCGAGTTTAATTTAATCATAAAAGACCATAACTTCAATATTAAACTTTATGAAATTTTAAATATCATAATATCCTTAAAGCAATATTTATAGGACTATACACACTATACGGCCAAAGTATTGCATACTTATATTATCGACACATTATAGTCGAAATGGCGTAACTCACAAAACCTAAATTTAATAGGAGGGCGAAACAAGTTAATGTTTTTAAAATTTTCCACGTATAAAAATATATTTGGTGTCTAAGCAGGTGGCTTACCCCTATAACTTTTTTAATTTTTATGATAAAAAACGGGTAATAAAATAAGATTTGTTACTTAGGTATACAACATAAATGTGCATTGTTTAACATATTTAATTATTTTGCTTCGATTTAGCAGCCTTTAACTATCTTCATTTAAATGGGATATCCGATATACATATGTTTACATATTGCAATAGAAAATAACATTCTAAGTACAACGAAACTTTATTTGCTTTTGACATCTAACTTTTAAATATTATCATTTTAAATTTTTAATTTACAATCTAGAATGAAATAAATGCTATAAAATGGCTTATATAGTTATACAAAACAACTTAATACCAAAAACAAAGCTCATTTATACAGTAAAGTCCTAAAGTCCGTCGCCCCTTTTAACTTCTGAACCGGTCAGTAAGTATATTTTCATGATACTTGGAACGACAATATATGATCAAGGTCTGCATTTTTTGACGCTTTAATGACAGCTCTAAATGTTGTGGGCGCCATTTTAAAATATTTTTTCAAATGGAAAAAGAGGTCTTATAGGATATCATTTTAAAGCTCCTGACGGGTACTTTATAACCCCGCAAAATAAAAACTCAGTACCTTTACATACTACAAAATGGCGGTACTTTAATATTTTCCTACGTACCATATTTGGATGGCCATATTTACCAAACTAATAAAGTTAGATGCAATTATTGTGCTATTTTCTTAAAGATTTTTTAATGGGAAATTGATAGCAGGAGAATTACACTATGCTTATTTTTGATAACTATTTAATATTGATAGTTAAAAAATTATATAGCCTAAAATCAGTTTGTTTTCGTTAAAGAATGGTAATAGCAAAAATAAATGCAGAATAACTCTTAGCATTCTTTAATTGGCGTTGTAACCACGATAACCACTTTCATACCAATACATTTTTGTTCAGTGCTTTTGCTTTCATTTTAATAAGTATTACTTTTTAAACATTTTACATAATAAACTATGGTCTCGACAAATACAAAATAAAAATTTACCACTAACAAAATTACATTCGATGTATCTGGATTAAATTTATAATATTTTTGCCTTCACTTAAACATAAATCCGAAAATGCAGAATATAATCGAATAAACAAAAGGAAGAGTCTCTTTTGTTATTTCTACGTCCTCATAAAGCGTCGTCCAGACTTGAAACAATTTGCCAAACATCCGTCCAAACAAACCAACCTATTTGCGCGCTCCTTTAATGCAAAAACCGACAAGCTCTGAATCACCGCGGAATCATTCCCCAAGCCCTTGGAACGACGTAAATTTCGTCCTTGTCCACGTCTGCGCTATATGGGCCATAGTTGTTGAACGATGATGGGGCTATGTGGAGCGTTATTCGACGCGGCTTATTGTTGCAAGTCTGGACGCAGAATAATGTCACACAAAGTTACATATTGTGATAGTCAAGATAATAAAAATAATGCAAGAAGTAATTAAAACAATAATATAAATATCAGATTATCACCAAGAAATGAGTTTGATAAGTTCTAACTATAAACATTATTTTTAAATATCTTTTAAAGGCGATTGAAACCAAAATATGTATAATATTATACGTGATATTTAAATACAAACAAGAATTGTGCATTTTAAAGTATCCATTTTATTTTTATATAGTAATTTCTTTCTTTGTTTAATTTAAATCAAGTCGCCTAAAATAAAAAACCGATAAGTATTATTACCACAGAAGACACTAACAAATAAAGGGTCATCCAATAATAATGTCCCATCTTTAACTGCGAATTGTGTTCAAATTATTTGCGATAATGTTACCATATTTGGACATGTTTACAGTTAGTTTTACCAAATTATCATGGAGAGATACATGATTCCAAAGCGAGTACAAACTGTAAAAAAAAATATTATAATAAAAATTGGTGTTTTACCCACCAAACGCGCATGGTAGTGAAGTCAGTTAGCCACCAAGATTTTGTGATTTAATGCACCTCGACTTTTTTATGATGGTAGTTAAAAGCCAGGGTGTAGGCCAATAAACAACTGAGGATTTACAAAACAACATTTGAATAACTATAAATTAAATTCAACTGGCTTTATGTGAGACTGTAATCGAAAAACTGGATATCTCGAATTCGCGCTACTCAACAAAGTGGTGGCCATTTTCCAGGACATACTGTTTCATACCTTTCATACCTAATTTAGATATATACTGTACTAACATATAATAATTAATAGTTTAAAAAACTAAAAAAACACGCTTTTATATGCAACCGAACTAAAAATTAAAAAATAATTTTTCATTAAAAAAATATTTTCACTTCATAGTAAAAACGTGGGGTGCTTAATATATTAAATGTTATAATTATTATATTTGCCAATATCTATGATGGAAAAGTTATGAAAAAATAGTAAAATGCACCCCACGCTTTTACTATGAAGTGAAAATATTTTTTTAATGAAAAATTATTTTTTAATTTTTAGTTCGGTTGCATATAAAAGCGTGTTTTTTAGTTTTTTAAACTATTAATTATTTTTCATTTTTAGTTCGTTATATTGCACAAAATTCTTAATATAACAGTAAATTAGAACATACTATTTAATTAAGCAGCAAAAGAAAATAACCAGCCCCCTATGAAATGACAATGGTAGCAAATTTTAAAATTTGCAAAAGATTGCAACTCACTAAAAAATTTCTTCTTCATTAAGTAGCAAAGTTTCAAATTTTGCCAACAGATGGCAATCAGGCAATGTTTGGACCGTTGCCAACATTTTGCAATCCACTAAAAATTTCTTCTTCATTTAATAGCAAAGTTTGAAATTTTTCCAACAGATGGCATCCTAGGTGTTGTTTTTATAATATAATGGAATTTTTTTCCTGGCGATTAAAAAAAAGATAAAGGGATACTGTTTGCAGATTATTGCATTGTCATGGGTCCTTAATACGTGTGCAAAGTTTCAAAGAAATCGAATAGCTGGAAGTTGGTTAAAATTAGGCTCAAAGATTCCGTTACATAGGCAGCCAGATAGATAGTTACAACCCAAGTTAATAAAAGCGTGTTAAAAAGAAATACAATAATATATTATTTACTTTATTTGTTTTATTTCCATTTAAAAGTGGGACACTTCTATTGAATGACCCTTTACTAACAAAAATAGTTAAAATTATCTTTGCCTGCGACTGTTGAAAAAAATAATGTTTTTCGATCGTTATCATAAAGAATAAAGATAAAGTCCATTTTAGTACTCAACATAAATTGTTAAAAAAGAAAGATTATTTGATGTCTCATTTTAAGAATCATTTAACCCTTATTTATTCCCTTAGTTTAAAGTAGCTTGAACTTACAGGTATTTTCATAATATTCATTAAAAAAATCAATATCAAAATTTTGACAAGCAATATCACCGTAAAAATAGCAAATACTTCAAACTTGGCAGTTGTAATCACGGTCACCACCTTCTAGATGTTTTGAATTGTACTATTTTGAGCCGTTAGTACAATTCTAACATCTAGAAGGCGATGTCAGTGTCGAGAGACCTTCAAAATAAGGTATCACTCGACCCCTCCTTCCATTTAAGATTTTGGGGGTAAGGCTCACCACTGCTAAAGGATTGCATTTTAGGGCATAAAAGTGGCAAATAAATGTTTCTTACTAAACTTAAAATTTGACGTATCCGAGCTCAACAACAAATAGAAACAGAATTTTGAAGAATTTGGAAACTTACTAAATTTGATCCGTCTATTTTAATGCAATAAAAGAAATGTGGCATTACATTTAAAAAACTGAAAAATATGTGTAGCAAAAATCTGGTAAATCTGGCAACAGTGACGATATCACTATTTAATTTCACATATTCAAAACATCTTAGATACCAAATTTTGTAAATTTAGCTTTAGCGGTTTTAAAAATATTTAAAAGTTGCAGTACTTTTACTAACCCAGTATACTGTGTGTTTTCAAAAATATACGGAAATATTATAATGGGCAACTTCTTGTTAAAAAATATGTGAAAATGTTTCTATTAACATGGGTCTGAAAATGCACAGTTTTCAAGATCCAGGGTAATAAATTTTTAACTTTTTAGAAAATTTTGTGAATAATATTTGTTTTCGCAAAAAATTAATAAACCAATTTAGTCCAGTGGCATGCAGTAAAACAGTGTTTTTTTTCTCGAAAACAAAGGGAAATACGAAAAAATACAAGAGGTGAAGAAGTTGTCCTTTTAAACACTTAATCAAACAAAAAATATTAAAGTTGCAAAAAGGCAGTGGCGTACATTTTTTTGCCAATAATATTCGCTTATAGGTGCCTCCTCCGGAACGCCACTGGATCTTATAATTTTAATCTATTTAGCGGTAAATTACCCTCTTAATACAACAAATAATATTGCCAAATTTCCAAAGAATCGTCTAAATGTTTTTTTAATATTAATAAAAAAATTAATATTTAAAAAAATAGCACTCTGTATCTTGAAAACTGTGCATTTTCACCATGTTCATACAAACTTTTTCTCATATTTTGTAACAAGAAATCGCCCTTTATGTTATCTCCGTTGATATTTCCATAACACCCTGTATTTATTAGGCAAAGAAACTTCCCATTTGAAATAAAAATACCAGAAGCTTTTTAACAGCTTCTTCCGTTTCAAGAATATTAAATATAGATTGTTTTTAAATAAATTCTATGTATGTCTAGCATACGAAAAATGTTTATTCATTCAACTAGAAACTTACGGTTGATTCTCCAAGTTATCACTCCATGAAAGATCGCTCTGTGAACTTAGTCTTCTTCGATTTCTTGACCATGCTTCCCATTGCTTTCGCAATCTTCTTTCAGAATTCTTTGAGTTTAAATGATTTTTAAGGAACTTTCGCCACTGGTTTTGACTGTCTGTCTCGTCACACTCAGAACACGAACTATTTGAACCGACACTACTTTTGCGACTTGTCATTGTACTATCACACCAGGACGATTTTCGACTTTCCGGAGTTGAGGGGTAGTTGTACTAGATTTCTGGCTTTCAAAGCCGGATGATGAAGATTTACGTTCCACTAGACTGCTCTTTCTACTGTCTGTTGGTGATGAAACCGGAATATCAACTGATGAATGCCGCCTGGATGGCATGATCGGGTCAGCAAAAGTGCCGTCATGGCTATTTTGCTGTTTAAGCCACCGAATTATGTGTTCGTTTCTATCTTCTTCTAGAGAATCGAGGATTATCTCGTTAAGATTTTCGTATATTTTATCTTCTTTAGGAACATATCCCATTTTTCTTACTCTAGGAGGCCGGGATTCTACTGGTACAGTGTTATCGGGAATTTTTTCGATGGCACTAACAATCTCATTGTCTAAGGCATCTCTACTATACTTGCAATACTTCTTTAAAAGCCTAAGGACAATTTCATCACTTTCCTTAGATATCCTATCAGTCTTTAAGGGTTTGTCAGTCTCTGACTTAAATAAATTATTAATAAATAAATTATCTCTATCTATAGAACGAAGTTCCGGCATCGAAGGTCTACGAGGCTGCTCTACTATTCTGTCTTCCGGAATTTGCCCTAAGCTTGTTTTTCTTTCAGACACTAAACTATCAGTCAATTTTATCACATTATTCTCACTAGAAAATTCAAACTTACAACCGTCAAGCTGGTTCTTGAACATGAGTTCTTTGTGTTTCTCTGTAAGTTCTGTGAAGCCATTGTCTTGAAGAATCAGTTGCTTGTTTGCAACCCTTTCCAGAAACTCCGATACAGCTGCCCAGTGGGCCTGCGTAAGAATTCCATGTAATCGTATGGAAGATAGTTGTAAGGGGATCCATTTGTTGTCTTTATAACACCAGACAACTCCACCTGATAAGTTAACCATTCTTTGAGCCACACATTAAATTCAGTTTGATATTAGCTCTCTGGTATTTCTTCATATAAGATAATAGAGCTAGAAGGTAAAAACTGTACTAAGTAACAATAAGATAGGTAATTATTACGTAAACAAACATTCCAAACATATGTTTTGTATTTTAAAAGTACTAATTTGACTGACGAGTTTTAATAAACATACGTTTGGAATTATGAATGACTGTTCCTGTGAATGTTATCTGCAATTTGTAAAAACCTAATAGGTATGCAAAATACAAATTTCCCGGTAACAATGACCTTGATAAATATTCGCGGTATAACTCAACGAAGCCTTTTTGCTTTGCACAAGGAATATTAAATGTAAATTGTGACATATTGATGTTACGACTCGCTGTATCTGGTACACCCACTACTGAATAAAATGATTTAGAAAAAACTCTTACATATGTGTGTGTAGGTTCATTTAAAATACGGAGGGACTTACGTAACTTAGTTAGAAACAATTAGTTTATTAGACATTGTTATAGTATATTGACAACAGTTAAAATTAAAATATTAAACGCTTATTTAAAACAAAGTATAACTGACAGAATTTTTACTTAGGTAACCTTTAAGGGGTATGACGACAAATGAATTTGATTTTCTAAAAGAGATATTATTTATTTTATTGGTAAACTATTTATCCTATTAGCAAGTGATGTATGTTAGATAAGAGCTCATAATACTACTACATACATAAACTTTCCAAATCAGTGAATCAACGTCACATCCGATTTTTGTTGACGATGTTTATACAACATTAATAACATAATTTAAAAGTTTTTTTATAGAGTTATTCTAAGAACTGTCATAAAAGGTACATGACTTTAACCAAAGAATATAATAGCTACCGCAATAGAGGTTCGGTTCAAATGGCTGAATTACGAACGATATAAGGACAGCTTTGGAGTCTATATAAGCGGGCTTATGGTAGAGCTTCAATTTTCGGCGCCAATTTCATTACACATGTCCGTAATTCTTGGGTTGGGATGGCTTTGCTGCTAGGCAATCGCCAGGTCCGAAATTCTATTGCGGTAGCTATTATATTCTTTGCTTTACCTAATGAAAATAGAAAAACCCAGTAAGTATTTACTTTTTCTGCATTTTTCGATAGTTCACAATTTTAAGTTTGTATCCTTAATACTTTCTAAAGGGCATTGGTTAAAGCGCCCGACCTAAGTATTTTTCCAGCACTGTCTACATCTTGCAGAGTAATAGAGCATCTAATCCAAAATGCCTTTAAAGAAGCTTAATCACCTTAAACAGGAGATTCTACAGTTCAGTGTTTATTTTTCGAAAAAAAGTTAGTTAGAATGTTAGTTATATCTTATCTATTTTCGCGCGTTTTTCTGAAAACATTATTTATCTAGCTGTAACCAAAAAAAAAAAATTTTGATCGATAGATTTGTTTTCTGTTTTCAAATTTATTTGATTGGTGTGATCCTGATTTGAGTATTTTTTGTTATTTTATTATTGATATTTAAATATCCCTTTCTAATATTAAATCATTTAGTTGATACTATTTTTTAAAGTAAATTATGAAAATCGTCGTTTTTTTAAGCGTTCACCTAGTGGTCATCCTCATGATGAAGGCCAGTAAGTATATAGCTAGTTTAAAACAAAAGACGACTGTCAAAAATTTGTTTTATTTTTAATTAAAAAAGACGTAAAAACAATTTTTTAAAATAATTTAAAATAATTAAATATTTTTACCGTTAACAAAAGTAACCAGTAGTTGGCAATGCGAACACATTAAATTTTTTAGATAAATAGCTTTACAAGTGGTCACAAATTATAAGTTCTGTCTACAAAATGTATATTGGCCTCTTAACCTAGTAGGTCTTTTTAACAAATAAAAAAATAAACCCACAAGAGCCAATCCCTTAATGGAAAATGTAACAATTTACATACAATACGCATACAGTATGCTCGCAAATATTCATAGGTATGATTCATTTTTCGCGATATCGATTTTATTGAGGGAAATAATGGCCATTAATTAACACATATGGTGTTGATGACCATAAAACAATAATAAATAATTTTAAAAAGGTATGGTTAAATAATTTGCGAACATTTGCGAACTATGAGGTAGGTCTTTGGATACAAACGAATTACTTTTAAATATTGCGATTTATTTTTTGCTTTTGTTTGTCCGAAATACATAGAATCGTTGTGTATGTAAGGTATGAATTATACAGAGGGTCTCTCGACGACCTGCGGCAATCATAGATAACTTACATTTAGATCCGCAGTGGCAAGAAGCATTTTTCGGATTTTTACGACCTCGCGCTGTAAACAAGTGGACGAACATGCGCACTTAAAAGCCGTGGCAAAATACAAACACCGGCACCCCGTACCCTTCGTCCGCGGTCTGACCGTGACGCTCATTAGCTACCGTACTTCGAACAGAGAACCACGACGACGTCAACAAATTCTTTCCTATAATGCGGATAGTTTGTTTGGGGCCGGGTGCGTTTACCCTCAACTGGCTTGCGCACAAACCGGTTTTTTCGTCCATGAAATGTAACTTTTTTCACGCAGGTTATAACATTGGCAATTCATCGAGATCAGTGGTGGCAATCGCTTTCTCGAAAAGTAATCTTAGGAACATTTGTAAAATGTAGCAACATTGCAAAGTCTACGGATAATTCCAAATAATTAGAAACAAGATAACATTTTTTTACAAGCAAAATTTTTACTTAGGTATTTCTTAGTACGACGCTATACAGGGTGTCCCAACTCTATTTATACACGAAATAACTTCGTCCCTGTACAAGATACAAAAATAAACTTAAAATAAAAATGTTTTTTCAGATACACTCTCTTTACTGACAGTACATATACAAGGTGTCTCAAAAACATAATTTTCTTTGTCAGATAGGTTATTTTTTAAATGGAACACCCTGTATATTTTTTTAAATTTTGACTCTGTAATAAATTCTACCTCAAAAATGTATAACACACTATACGTCAATTATTGCTGGTTTTTGAGATATCAGCAGTATGTGAAGAAAAAGAAAATATTTTGATTTTAATTATTTTAAAATAATTCTGTCACTGTCAGAGTGAAAAATAATGTAATACCATGTAATTAAGTACCTTCCATTGTAAGAACTACTAATAGGTATGTCAGCAATTCAGTTTATTTTAGACTTACATTTACTTAATTGAACTAAAAACTGCAATACGTCAATTATGGCTGGTTTTTAGATTAGGTAACTAAATATGTATACAAAATTAACTAAATAGTTGACTTACCTATTAGTAGTCCTCACAATAGAAGATTATTAATTTCCTGTTATTATATTATTTGTCACTCTGACATTTACAGTATTATTTAAAAATAATTATAACCAAAACATTAATTTTTTCCTTTACTTTTAGTCGTGTGAATGAGTATATCAGCACATTGCTGATATCTTAAAACCAGCAATATTTGACGTATAGTGTGTTATACATTTTTGATGTAAAATTTAATACAGTCAAAATTTGTTAAAGTACTTTTAAAATAACCTACTTAACTATAAAAATTTTGTTAATGAGACACCATTAGCTGATACTGTTAATAAAAAGAGTGTATCCGAAAAAACACTTTTTATTTTAAGTTTAATTTTGTATCTTGTACAGGGGCGACGTAATTTCGTGCATAAATAGAGTTGGGACACCTTGTATATTTCAATAACTTTAAGAGGCTAGGACGACAAATGAATTTGATTTTCTAAATTAGCTATGGTTTTTTATAGGCAAAATATTTACCTTATTAGCAAGTTTTGTATGTTAAGTAAGAGCTCATAATACTTTTACATACACTTTCCAAATCAGTGAATTAACGTCACATTTAATTTTTATTGACGATGTGTATACCAAATTAAAAATATAATTTAAAAGCTATTTTAAGACTGATTCTAAAATTTTTGGTAATAAAAACACAATTTTAACAAATAAAAATACAGAAAAACTGTAAGTTGAAAATAGGGCACCACTATTACTTTTATCTTCATTTTTTGATAGTCCATACCTTCAACAATAAAAATTTAAAATTTCTTTAATACATTTTAATTTAGAACAGTGGTTTTGCTTCAACTTTGTCTACATTTATATGAGTAGACTTAAAATCAGTAGTAAAAAGCCAGGCGGTCATCAGTTCTGTCTCACTTTCAATTATTTCCCTTTTTGTTGCTCGCACACTATTTAAACGACGCGTTTAGAAAGAAATAATTGAAACCGTCTTTATTTGTATGACGCTTGTGGCTTCTTTGTAACTGGTTTTTAGTTTAAAAGAATATCCAAACCAAAAGGTTTCAAAGAGGATTCACGTTTTTAAAAAAGGAAGGTGAATTTTTTGCTTATCTACTTTTCAACGGGTTTTTCTAAAAAGTTTTTTGGCGTCTGTAACTCGTAAAGAAATCACTCGATTAATATATTTTTTTACTGTTTTAATATTTGTTTTTCCATAGAAATGACCTATTAGTTTTTCGATTCAATAGAAAATGTTTTGCCACGCTAAAACCAAACCAAACAATGTTGCTACGTTAAGACGAAAATATTTTGACAGCTCTGGCACTTCCGTTCCGTATTATATCAGAAGTTAATATGCCAACTTACTTTTCCTTTTATTAACACCCTATATATTATTTTTTTAGCTTGTGCGTTAAACTTCAACTTATGTATAATACCCTACTACCTTAGTGTAACCGATTTTGACGTTTTAAAGTTTGTGTCAAAAATGACACTTTAAGGCCAAGCATCAATTTCTTCTAAAGAAAAACCTTTAATAGGGGTTAGGTTTCTCGTAGAGCAAAAACGTAAAGAATTGTATTGATAAAAACATTACAAGCCATTTTTTAAACGACCCTACCTTTACTGCCTTATCTTTTTAGAATAAAAAAAAACATTTATATAAGAATTCCAAAATTTTATAATTTTATGACTTTGGCAATATACAACAAAGTATCTTTGTAAATTGTTTTTGAAGTTAATTAGAATCGATTCGAGTTAATGTATTTCACCTAACAAAAATTAATAATGTAAACTAGTTTTCCTTATATAAAAAACAGAGTCTTCATTTTATGTTAAGACCCGTTAGGAGTTTTTTACATTTCTCAGTTTTTTCAGATATGTACCTATTTATACAGCTTAAATGATTTTAAATTACATAAAATTTTATGTTCTAACGTCTTATAAGTTCTTAAAGGCTCTTCAATGTCTAGATGAAGCAACGGGATTTTACAATTAATCTCAATAACTATGTTTGATGTCAAACAAGTAGGAATTTGTTACAAAGACCAAAAAACACAGCTTAATATGATTCCTTGGGTTACTTAGCAGATTTGTAATTGGATGATTATGGTTATTATGGATATGCCTATCCGGTTCAACAACAACTTCCATCATGTTGATTGATAGGTATCACAATTCACATTCTAACCGTATAATAGGGTCTATATTTATATGGACGTTAAAATATTATACAGTGCATTTCTTTAATATCCCACCCCTACTATTTGTTGAACGGATCAATTAAAAAAACTTTGAGGTATAAAATTGCTCAAATACTATATTTTAGAGTAAAATTGACTGATAAAAATGATGGCGGCTGGGCGATGGATGGAAAAGGGTGGTCTTGTCGAACATAATTTTAAAGCACCTGTAACCATAAAATATTAACTCAATATCTTCACCTACTACAAAATGGCGGTACTTTATGTTATCAACAGTATCGCCGTTAAAAAGATCTTTATAAGAGCTTTTAGAAAGTATCACATTAAGTACATCTAATCTAATTAGTTTTGAAAATATGGCCATTCAAATCAGGTATTTGGTTATTTTTAAAAAACCACCATGTTGTAGTGGGTGAAGGTATCGACTTTATAGTTCAGGTTTATAAACTACTTTTCTGGAGCTTTAAACCCCGTCCCCCTTCTATTTAATTTTTTCCAAGATGGAGCCAGTCGCTTATTGAAATTTTTATTTGTTAATTTCACTTTAAAATGTAGTATTTATGCATACATTTCATATGAAGTTTTAATTTCATAAATTGATCCATTTAATAATACAAGGGAACGGGGGACAATGCTCTGTAAAAATACATTGTTAAGAGCACGTATTCAGCAGGACAGTACCGGACCCCGACAGAAACCAATTATACATATTTCCCTGTATTGAACTTCCCAGATCCTTAATGTGATTGCAATATTAAATAAACATATTAAGACTACACATTACAGAACTACGCACACGTGTAAAATAATAGAGTTATGACAATGATTAACTAGTAATTAATGCCTTACAAGACTTCAGTCACTTCTTGTAAAATAGGAAGGGCAAAATAAGCTAATGTCACCAATCAGAATTCCGGTAAGACGGAGAAGAAAGAATAATTTTGCTTCTTATTTTGTGCAAAAATACAAAAGAATAAAAACTTTCGAGGAGAAGTCATATTATACCGAGTCCACAAAAAGTTATGGCATTTTAAACATCAGCAAAGAACTGCAGGTGGCTCCTTCTACATTTTACAACAGAAACGTAAGCAAATTTAGAAATATCACCCTAAAAAGCCCCTTAAAACCAAATTTTGTAAAACCAGTTTTATTATTTAAAAATAAAATGCACCCTGGGTCCCTCTATCTTGCAAATGACCCACTTTTGGACTACGGTAAATTGCGTTAAATCAGTGTATTTTGGCCCAAGAAGTTTCTCGTAACATTTTGTACACGCCTTTTAAAGACATTCTGAAAAAGCAAAAATATACTTTCTGTCAGGAATAATTTAGTGTTTTTAAAAACACTTTGTAAATATTTTTTATTTTAGGTAGTCTATTGATTTCGTTTTTTCAGAATAAGTTGTCATGTCATAAAAAATTTATTTGGGTGAAAACGCAGAAGAATTTTAATTAAAAGATTCCTTGAATGCCATTTAGCTAAATATATTTCTTGGTATTAGCGCTTGACGTTAAAGATTTTTAAGCATATCGTCGGCGATACTGCAAAACCAAAACATTACGGCATTGCATTATTTACCAATTTCTGCTTCAATATAATATGGTTGCTTTAATGTTAAAAGATTATTTTTTATTAAAATATAGCATTAATAGCAAGGCCAGATTGTATTGTGAACTAGCGGACCCGTGCCCACTTCGTTGGGCGTTAATTATATTTTCCTCTGATCTTTTTGTTTAATTATAACAAAATATAGCCTATAGCATTTCTAAATAGTGGAGCTTTCTGATTGTGAAATATTTTTCATAATCGGTTCAGTATTTCTGAAAATTAGCCCTTACAAACAAACAATTAAAGTTACAAACTTTAACTCT
Organism: Listronotus bonariensis; assembly: GCA_014170235.1. Classification (NCBI taxonomy): domain Eukaryota; kingdom Metazoa; phylum Arthropoda; class Insecta; order Coleoptera; family Curculionidae; genus Listronotus; species Listronotus bonariensis. The sequence continues at coordinate 61,230 of JACEGR010005806.1, forward strand.
TTATTTATATTATTAGTATATAAATATCAAAGAAACATCTACAAAAAACAAATAAATTCGTTGCTTTTTTATTCTTATCTATTTTTATATAAAAAAGAAATTTGCTTCCGCAGGGAGTCGAACCTAGGCCGCCCGCGTGTTAGGCGAGCATTCTACCACTGGACTAACCGGAGCTAATAAACTTAACCTCTTTATAATAATAAGTATTGATGGATATGCATATGTCAATATTTTTCTCTGACCTTGTTGTTTAATCATTATAAAATATAGCCTATAGCACTCCTGAAAACCGTAGCTTTCTAATGGTGAAAGAGTTCTTATTATCGTTTTAGTGTTTCCAAGATTAGCCCTTAGAAAGTATGGCTTATCCAAGATAACCGATATCAACTTTTGTTTAATTATAATAAAATATAGCCTATAACACTTCTGAATAGCTGAGTAGCGTTCTGATTGGAAAGAATTTTTATGATAGGTTCAGTACTTCCGAAGATTAGCGGCTACAATCAAACAAACCCACAAAAAGGTTACAAATTTTACCTCTTTATAAATTAGTATAGATTATAGATATTAGATTGGTTTGCCATAAACTGCTTTATTTAAAAATGTCAGGTACTTGGTTTTGTTAAAATATCGGAAATATTAGAAAAATATTTGGAAGATTTTTTTGCACAGAGGTGCGCAATAAATTGGAGAAATGATTGGCGCTTAACCCTAATTTTATAGAAGATATTATAGAAAGATAGAAGCGGCAGTTAAAAGAGGTAAATTAGCAGGATAATCAAGAGCAGATAAATATTAAGCAGAGATTTTAGCACTTTTTGAAAAAAAATAAGTGAGTAGATAGTAGTAGAAACTAGAAATGTGGTAAAAAGGGACCTGATACTATGATCATACCGCTTAAATTACATTAGTACATCAATATGTAGTATATTTTAAATGCCGGTCTAAATAGGAAATACTATTCCGAAAATTAGTGGTAAAATTGCTACAAATACAAAAGGATTCAAAAATAACAGTACAAAATTTAATAAAAAGCTCACCAGAGAAATTTGATATGAATATGATATAGGATTTATTCCAGGAGTATCTAATTAAACACCAATTAATACAAAATTATAAAGACATGACGGTATTATAAATTATTATACAGACCATTCTATTTAGTACTACAGACACGTGTAATGAAATCGACGCCTCCCATAAGCTCGCTTATATAGACTGCGAAGCTGGCCATATAGGTACGTGAAAATAAATCGTTGATATTTCTGGCATTTGAACTGGACTTCTATTGCGGTAGCTATGATATTTTTGGATACACCTATTTAGCAAAGGATGTAAATTATAAATTAGGTATTTTGTCGGTAAAATTTGACGTTTTGTGCAAGTTTATTGCCAACATCTTTTGTTAAAAGGGTGTGTAGCAGTGTAAGAAAAAAATAGTGCGAAACCATTTAAAATGCAAAAAAATGTTGCCTTTTTTTAGCGAACTTAAAAGTATTGCCCTCGGCCTATAATAATATTATTATAGGCCGATATTAAGTCTGTTACTTTTGATAAGTAAAACATTAATTTTAAACCCATAAGATATACAAATTTAGAACATTCGTTTTCCGATTACAGAGAAATTCACTAACAATGTACATTTAAGCAATTTATTCTAGAAACGGTGTGGCGTGTGCCAGTTCTTTCCTTCATTTTTACCGGTTCTAATATTTGAACAGGAAAAAGTGACTAATTTAAAATCTTGGTTTAGGTGAATCCTTTTTCACTGTACTACTCTTATTATGATCGAATTGCATGTTTTACTTTCAGCTTAGCAACAAGGTATGCAAGAAACACCGGTTAAAACCTTTTTTAGTTAATTAAGCACTCATTTAGATGTGTAATGAGTTTGTTCACCTCGGATAAGACAAATATTAATTTTCTATACAGCTATACACCTATTGTTAATTCTTGATACACTTAATTTATATTGATTGTGGCAGCCAATTTCATTGAAATAAGACTCTTGCGATAACTAAAAAATACGTGTTCAAAATTTTAATCTAAGTGCGCCTGGTGAAAACTACAGTACAGAGAAGAATTCAGGCTTCTGATGGACAAAAATCAATATAACTTAATTATAATATCTAAGACCTCGGCTACGATAACAAGCAAAAGCGTTGAGCGGAAAGTATCAAATCTCTGTACTGGCTACTGGCTACAATATTTTGTGGTAACAGCGTTTTGAAACCTGTTTATATACATTAGAAACCCTTCGCAATTAATATTTGTTTGTTTCGAGCGGTAGCGGTAGAATTTTTTGTTTACGTATATTGCAGTCGCCTGGTTTCAAAATAAAAAAATATTTTATGCTACCATAAAGATCAAAGGCAGCGCTCTCGCATTCTCTGGTTTCCGAAGGCCGCTGACACTTGGTATCATAGCCGTAGCCTAATACTTGACTGAATAAGCAACAAACATTGCATGAGAAATGCCCAGAAAGTAAAGATGTAGCAGAAAGATTAGCATCAAGAATAATTGAGAGGGTCAGTGAAAAAGTGGTACAAGTAACAATTTTAAACACTGATCCAGTTAAATCAAAGTTAATTGCTGATAACAAATTCTCAAAAATTATAAATATAAATGTATAGTAAAATCCATCGATATTTCATGTGTTAACCTTTTTAAAAGCGTTGCAGAATTAGTATAGATGTATTAAGTTTTGTCAAACAAATAATTTAATTTAACTGTTTTTATATAAATATGCTTACAATGAATAGAAATTCATAGAATCACTAATATCTTTTATGTGGCTACTGTGTGTTGTCCTAAAACAACAAGCTCATACACAGCTTTCCAGAAGCTAACCATAATTGAACATTTAATGGACTACAACTAAATGCTTACAACTCTAAATAAAACCTAAATTATTTTTAAGCCCTTAGCAAAAATAATTGGTATACACCGAAATAGAAAAGGTAGAAAAGTAAAATTTCCTTGGACACAACAAAATGAAAAAAAAAAAAACAGTAGCGATGTCTTACTGATTGCAATAAAATTCAAAAACCTTTAAATATGGTAGGGGGAGCCCAAGAGGGGATTTTGGGATTTACTATAGCGCAGCAGATTAATATACCGGAGGATACCTTGTACCCGGTTAAGTACCTTCACCAAATATGAGCTTTGTATACAGGGCAACAAACAAAAATATATTCATCAGACATTTTCAAGCGCGTCAGATTAAGCTAGGGTAAGTTAATTACAGGCTAAATAGCGGTATATTTCACTAATCCGACAATTTGAGAGTGACGTAAAGAATGCGGAAGGTTGCAAAATTGTACAAAAAATGTAATTTTGGCATTCTCTAGCGTAACTATTTTTTTATTTTTATTTTGAAAAAATCATTTATGGATACCATACCCAACGTCCACGACCGGCATTCTGGGGAAGAAAAAGAAACAGCCACATACAGCATAATACAGAACTTCAACTGCACCGATACCAAAGACAATAAAGTGTTTGAATGAAAATTTGAAGTGAAAATATACCGATCTGGGGGTTTAGTTCCATTAACACCTAGACCTAATTAAGAAAAACGGATTTTTATAACAAGAAAGAAATGCATAGCAAGCCCGTCTAAAGTAACCAATCAACTACATCTTAACGACCCATATCGTTACATTATTTTTTTTCAACATATTTACTTAAAACACAAATTAACTCCAAAACAATTACTAAAGGTTTACACGTACCCTTAATTCACATTAGCCACATATTTGACTTATCGAAAAAACGATTTAGCTTGAGTTTACACGAATGGTTTGCGACGAGGTATTTACCTTAACGTTAAGGAGCTATTTACTATTATCCAACATGGAAGTATATTATATAAACTTGTTTTTCTCTAAACAGCTAATTATTATTAATATTTGGAATTTAAATTTATTAATTGTTATAACCTCTAAGCCTGAATATTTCTGTCTGTGATCCGCATATTATTTTATTATTGGTTAATAGCACTGAAAGATATACATGAGTTTTATTCAAATTCGCGTTTGGTAAATGCGTATTAAAGCGCTCGTGTAAACTAAGTAAATAACAAGCTTAGTAAACGAATATCGGACTACATTGTCTTTAGATTAACTATTAAGACAACTTTTCGGTTAGCCTTATCTTCGTCCGTATCCAAGTGTTTTAAACGACAAAATAATTTTTTTCTGCTATGAATGCAGAATTTACGTTAAAAAATAGACCTTATATGTATTCAAAAGTGCAAATACTCAGGATAAGACAACTAAAACAGATTTGCAGAATGATAAACTCAGTAACCTCAGAAAATTTAATTTAAGACAGGGGATTTTTGGGATTAGCTTTATTTAATTAAAACCTAACCGCTGAATATGTTTATGGTGATAAAAACTTTGAATTTAACCTTTTTAAGTTATGTCGGTCATTAAAACAAAATAGGTTTTAAATAAATGTCTAATGAGTTGTTTACCCAAATCTTTCTTTAAACGATTTTAATCCATGGGACTATTTCGTTGATAATTTTATCAAAAACAGAAAAATAAATATTTTATGTAACCTAGACACGCGTGTGGCCCATTTCGTGCATGGTTTCAAACTGTATTAGCAGTATTTAGTTTTAATACAAGTTAGGTTTAAAGAAACATGTTAAATAGAAAAGTTATTTAGAATTAAAACTTATGCCCAAATACCAAGTATCATATTCTAATTTATAATGTTTTTTGGAAAATCTAGAACTTAGCCTTTATAATAAAAGTTTTCTTTATTTTAATTGAATATTTCTTTAAAACAGTTACAACCAACTTACTTTTAAACAAATTTGATCAAATAAAAGCACATTTTTAAAATTAAACTGGATTTATATTTTAAAGGACCTTAGAATTAAACAAATTTAATATAGGTACTTTTTAAGGGCAAATATACTTTAAATATTAATGTAAATAAAACAAAATCTTATTTTTATACATACATTTTTTGTTTAAATTGTTATGAAACAGGTAATTTAATATTAATAAATAAATAAATAAAGAATTAAATAGAAGGTCATAATTTGGTATTCAGCCGTAACTATTATTTCTAAACAACTTTTCTTTACCATTTTGTTATATTTTTAAAATAATAAAGCAGTTATCAATCTTTTTGACCTACCCTGTACAACAATGAACTACTGATATAAGTTTGGAAACATGCACCAACTTTTATGAAGAGTAAAATTTTCTCTTGTAATACCACTAGTGCTAAATTTATTTTCGGAATTTTTTCAAGGCCACGATTATTTTAAAAATATTCTTAAAATATTCGTGGCGAAAAAAAAATTCCCGGAATCATTTAAGCACGTGTGGTATTCGGTAAGAAAATTTCACACCAAGTTTGTGTTAAATATTTTTTTAAATTAATGTTTGTAACTTTGACACGAGCTTTAAAATTTTACTATCAAATAATAGTTTATTTTAATTTCTTAGACCCATACTTTGCTTTCGTTTGCTCTTCACTTATGTCTAGTACTTCAGTCATATGATATTATTTTACTAACTGTAGTTGTATAAAATTGTCATTTAGGGTCTTAAAACCTTACATTATCTTATATTATGTTGTCAGAAATACTACAACTGGTACAAAATAACATTTTCTTTAATTATGTATGTGAATGACAGACATGACGTTAAAACAAATTCAATGATTATGTCAAAAAATTTCACTATAATTCGCTCTAGGGTACCCCAGGCAGGAGAAAAACCTTTCCGATAAATACTTGTGTTGTCATGGTAATGCAACCAAAACTATACATTTGATTGGTCAAAAAACAGTAATGTGAAATTTTCTGACAAATTGCCAATAAAGTTCGTTTGTTTGCACACTTATAATGAACCACACAGTATAATGAATCATTATCCCAACTACTTCTGTATGATTTGGTGTAAATATGTTTTTTTGCCGGTGAAAAAAATTGCTTACAAAACATACTGATTGAAAAAAATACTTTTACACAAGTAAATAATACATATTATTCAAAATTATGAATAATATTCTTGACATGAACATTAAATCGATTAAAAATCAGTAGTAAAAGTATCTTAACCTTAAATTCATCCCGCCATTTACTAGTGTCGTGAAATTTCATTTAGACATTATAACGGGTGGAGCATGGCCTGACTGGTCATAGGAAATCCTGGGTAAATTTTGATACCTATAAATATTGGCTTTCCTAATAATTTTACAACAAAATTGTATTAGACTATTTTGAAGACATTTCGATAAGATAAGCTAAACTGTGTCGTTATTTTCTAATAAGCCTCAAAAATATATTTAAAAAACTATTTGCAAAATTTAAAAAGTTGACAAAACTTTGTATTCATTACTGATGAATTTATTTCGGTTGTATCGGGTACGCAACGATTTTACAAATAGTTTTTCTTATTTTTCTTTATTTGGCTAATTAGAAAATAACGAAATTTACTGTGTGAGCTTATCTTATCAATGTCCTCAAAGTAGTATAATAAAATTTTGTTGTAAGAATCAATAGAGGAGCCAATATTTAAAAGTATCAACATTTACATGGGATAGTTAGTCTGGCCCATGTTTATGTTTCAACTTACACAATTGATTTGCCTTTTTTTTCATAATAAGATAAGTCTCTAGATTGTATAAGCGTAAATATAACCTAACTTTTAAAACCATTGAAACTTTCAATTTTGGAAGAACACATTTTCATCTTACAAACATTTTTTTTGCTATCCAATCCTAAATTATTATTTTGCAATAAATAAAATCGGCGCCATAAGGAATTAAAGGCAGCCTTTTATTGTATTGAACCTATTAAAAACTGTTTAGGTAGGTCAAGTCCTGCGACTACTCTACATGGGTTTGTTACCAATTATATTGAATAATTTGTCCTTATATTATATATTTTTAGATTATAATTTTCAAAAATAGGCAAAAAATAGCCGAATGCTTAAGTTGTTTTGTTTAATCTAACCTGTATAATCTAATGACAAATTTTTTTTGTTACAGTAGAATTCGGTGTTTCAATTATGCAAAGAATAGAAGATTCTTTTCCTAATTTAATATAATTTTTCTAGAGACATTGTGTGATTTCTTAACAAGAAAACACGAAGGGTTTTAATTGCACTGATGATGAATTTTCAAACTCATTGCTTTTGATATCACTTTTTTACTAAAAGAATCAGAATTTGAAACATCACCACTATTCCATTCTTTTTTACTTTTAAAACTTATTTT